>JAPDVU010000004.1:175281180-175401180 GCA_026230045.1 Corynorhinus townsendii | reverse complement strand
TGCGAGTCAGCAGAGCAGGGCTGTGCACGCTGATTATCACAGAGATTGTCAACACTGAGCTCCATGGCACTATATTTGAAGCTGTGTAGTTACACAAGAAATTGTTTGGTTTTCAATAAAAGTTGCAAGGGGTTATCCAAACACTTCTTCACGGCTTCCTATCCATAACATTTGATAAACTTGTGTTTCTTATGTTGAAATAATGTGGAAACTTCTAACCACATTTAGGCTTCTGAATAAAAATAAAAACATGATACAGCCTTCTGGTTGGCTATAAAAAGATGGATTGCACCCCCCCAGAATTGGTCATGGTACATAGAATCATGTTAGCGTTTTCCAGAAAATTCTAAAAAGATGGCATTGCATGGAAAAATCAGACCCTGATTTCCTTGCCTTGCCAGCTGGGTTCTGTGGCTTCCACTGCATGGGAACTCACCAGCACATGGTCTAGCAGTTGGGACCCTCATTGTGGATGAAGAGAAGTGTGTTTTGTCTTTTTTGCTGCCATCTTGGATGGAACAGCTCTAGAAAAGTGGATATCCATATGTAACCTCTCTATCAGACACTGTCTCACCGACCTCAGCCTCTCCATGGCATTTGCTCTTTTATATCGGAGCCAAGCAACTAAAAATCACCTGCTAAAGTGCATCTCCGATGCTTGTTTCCTATTTTCTAAAAGCAAGTTGGCTGTTCGCCCTTGAGCCTTAAGAAATGTTGCTGATTGGCTGTTTGTTAGTTTTTAATAATATATGGCATGTATCCAAGTGAGCATTCCGATGACCTCGACAATAAAATGTGATTCTTGGCTGCAAGGTCTACTGGGGGATGGCAGGCTGCCAGCCACTCATACATCATTTACAGGTGGCCGTTTCTGGCAGGCCAGTGTTAGTTATTGTAAATGAGTGACAGTCCCTATAACTCACCTGTAAGGCTTCCTCCGCTGGCCCAGGGATTCCCAGGTCGCCCGGCCCCTTCACCACATGTGCTCCTCCCTCGCCAAGACCCACTTGCACGGACCCTCCGGTGCAGCTACTGCCTGCCCGGGCTCATCAGAACACTGAGGTACCTTGTATGTGATTGACGATAATTAGGTTTCAACTGCCTCCTGATGCAGAAATACACACCATTACAGCACGGCCAATTCCGCGCCCGCAATCTTGCCTCTGAAAGGGTATTGATTCGCTCTTTCACATTTTTAAAAGGTCACAGCAATAATTCCATCTGAACTGTGCTAAGTGAAAATAGTTCGTAGAAATAATATGGTTGCTTCTCCGTTCCGTTGTAATTGAAAGCCACAACGGCTTGTTTTTTTCAGTCTGTTTTAATTAGTTGGGCCTCTGCCCCATCGTGCCCTGATGAAGTGTTCGTCAAGTTACAAAGCAGGCGGCCCTCTGTGGTAATGTTGTCGGATTTTGGGGCAAAGGGGACGTGTTTTTGGTTTTGTTTTCCGACTGTAAGGCGAGGCCTACCCAAACATTTAGTTCACACTGCTTTATTCCTTTAGGCATTAAAAAGAGAACCTGTTCCTGGGCACTGTCCTCTGCCTGCCTGTTTTAATAAGATTGGGATATATTGGCTCTGGCAAACAGGATGCTAAATTTGCTTACTTGCTGCAAATTTTCATTGTAGCTAAACAGCCCTTTCTGGGTTGACTGAAAAATGTGGTTCTCATTGGCTATGGGACCATAATAAAATGAGTTCATTATGAGAGTGCGTAGCTCCTAGAGTGCGGCCGCCCTAGCAGGTGACAGGGAACTATGAATGATAAAGCATACGTTGCCAGAATTCTCAGAGTGCAGAGCCGTTTTCCTACGTCTTCATCTTTTCCGAGGAAAAGAGTTTGAAAGTGCTTGTATTGCATGTTTTGTGAAAGTGGGTGATCAGATTGTGTGCTCCGAGCTGCTCAGTAGATCTCTCCCAGTTAGAGGGCAAAAAAAAAAAGTCTCAGCTGTTTCTAGTTTCAAAAATGAGCCTGTCATTGTACTTGCAAACTGAGGGGCACATCCTCATCCTGCGCGTGGGGATTTACACACATAATTACCATTAATGCTAATGGCATTTGTGTCTGTGCAGCCCCACACATCAAGATGAGAATGTATTTCCGTGTCTTCCCGCTGTGAAAGTCCATTTACTATCATTCATTTTACAACTTATTTTTTAAGATGATGTCCGCGTTCTGTCTTGGTGGACAGCTGCCTAGTGAAAAGTAAATGTGGGAAATATTGGGAAGAGATGTGATCACTAAAACTTGTTCCTGGGGATGAAATATTGCCGAACTCAAATCCATTCGTACTCTCGAAACACAATGCTCCGTTCGGCTTGGAGACTGCTGGCGCGCTCCTCATTGTGTTATAAATGTGTCAGCCTAATGGGACATTTTGTAGATGTTTCCCTTTTTAAGTGCTTTAGCAGGAGGAGGTATTCCATTGATCCAAAAATTCATCTCAGCGTTTCGTGCCTTAGACGAGAATCATGCGTTTAATGTCTTATCAGAAATTAAGTGGTGGGAGGTGCCCTTCAACTCTTCAAGGGAAGAAAATCCACTCCCCGCTGAACTCTGCTCTCTTCTGGCCTCTGGGAACACCTCAGGAGCAGGGCACGGTTGGCAGCTGCAAACATCCGTGGTCATCAGAATCTGAGGGAATTCCATCTCTTCATTGATTATGTGATCGTCTTTATGCATCAGGCCCAATAGCCTATTGAAAGGCGTCTTCAGGTCTATGCTGGCCAAGCAAATTCAGGTCCGGGTCTTGATTGATCTCTCCTGGGACTCGGACCATTAAAGGGAAGGAATGGATCTGTCTCACCTGTCCACTGTCTGAAACCCTTATCTTTGAGCCAAACCCAAAGCAAAGGATTTTGTGTTTAACGCATAGAAATAGGAAGGGGGCAGGCATGCAGAAGTCCTTCCTGTGGGGGCTCTTCGGGTCTCCTCAGGGGTGCACAGCCTTCCCTGGGGGGAAGAGAAAAGCTGCACAATGGGCCTCAGATGTCTCCTCGGCTGCTCAGAGGAGCGAGGTCACCTCTGGATGAGCTAAAGATGGCCAGCCGTGCCCAGCAGGGTGCCTCCAGACAAGCCACTGGCCCTCTCTCAGCCTGTTTCCTCACTAGTGAGATTGAGCAGGGTGAATACTGAGTGTTTTACAGATTTTATAACCAGTGCCATGTTGTTTTAGGCTTTTATAAATATTGGGAGTATGTGAATGACAATCAATAACCAGAGGAAACACTGGTTTCCAAGGGACTAGTGCAAAGGAGGAGGCAAGACTCCAGAGTATTAGAAGCCTTGACACAGTACCCGGGCGATGCAGCTAAGATACAGTCCCACAGCCCAGTTCCCAAGTCCACGCCCCCATCCTGATATGTGGTTGCTTAGCCTTCAACTCGGTGACTTGACTATTAACAACCTGTCTGCTGCAGCTGCTGTCAGTGATACTGGCATTGATTTCCAGGGGCAGGAGGCAGTGGGTATCCGTGAGGAAATGGCCAGTGGCGTGGCCTTACCTCGCCAATCACCACCATTTTCTGGGCTTTTCCTCCTGAGATCACCACGTCCTCAGTCACAGAACTCTTTAGCTCCGCAGACCTTGCCCTCCCAATTCCCTTGATTCTAGGAATGTTTTGTTTTTCCTCAATGCTTTGGCCCCTTCCACTCCACATGCATTACAGGTGTTTTCGAAAAGACTATTATTCCATTTAATCACCTGGGTCACCTTATTCCCATTTTGAGAAATAGGGCTTCGTTAGCATTGACTTAGCGCTTCTTGGGCACCTACTGTGTCTCAACATAGGGCAAGGGCCTGGGGATAGAGATGAATGAAACACTGTCTGTGGTCCTAGAGCAGTGGTTCTCAACCTTTCCAATGCCACGACCCTTTACTACAGCTCCTCATGTTGTGGTGACCCCCAACCATAACATTATTTTCGTTGCTACTTCATAACTGTCATTTTGCTACTGTTAATGAATCGTAATGTAAATATTTGTGTTTTCCGATGGTCTGACCCACAGGTTGAGAACCGCTAGCAGGGTCCCCAGTGAGGGGTGTTACCTCAAACCCAAGTCTTCCGACACCAGACCTTTTACCTCTCCACCATGCGCCTCCTCAGAGCCACAAGTCAAGACACAGGTGTTCCTGGTAAAGCCTCCTCCATGTGTTCCCTGTTTCTGAGATGCACCTGCTGTTGTACTGGAAAGAATACGAGGCCCACAGTGGGTCAGAGAGTCTGGTAAGGTGGTTGGCCCAAGTCTAGACCTTGTTGGACCCATGCCTCCTTCAGATGCAGAGGCCAGGGCAGCTCACCTGCTCTCGAAGTTTCCAGCCTCACTGTTGTGTACTTTTCTGAACTCACACCGTTGACAAATATCAAGGTCAGAACATGATTGAAGAACCTCTTCCTCTCTTTTAAGTCGTTGCGCTTATATGATATTGTTTTCCACTAAAGAAGGTTCTCTTAAAAATGAGGTTGAGGTCCCTAAAGAAATTGCTTCAATCAGCAGCAGGGCTTAATGACTGTTAATGGGAAGTGGAGATAGGATAGTAAGTGTTACTTTGATTAATAAGAGAACTGCAGAGAATTTAAATTGTGCCACTGATGGATTATTTTCTTCAAGCTTGATAAGCACTTCTCATTTGTTCTTAAATTTGGTCAATACTGTTAAAGGCAGCAAAATGAAGTATAATTAATTCTATTACCGCTGCTCAGACCAAGTGTTACTAAGAAACAGATTATGATGCAGACGACGGAAGTCATAGTGTTGACAGTTTGACGCTGCGAATACCTGTCACTGCTTGTTAGCCTGAAAGAAGGAAGAAAATATTTCTGGTTCCCGATTTCGAGGTACCTAAACCTGTTTTGCTTTTCATGTATGCCTGTTCTGCTGAGCCAATCCAGGGAATATCAATAAGATGATCACTGCCGCGAGAATTATCCTGCTGTGGAAGTATAGAGAGTAAATAAAACACTGAGATAATACATCCGTCAAAACGTTAAGAGCTGGATGCTCATTTGGATTAATCACTAAGAAAATGGGATATTGATTTGATGTTGAGAGAAAGCTTTACATGTCTCCCCTTTTCAATGATTCTGCCCCGTATTATGAACCATGCTTTTCTTTACCTTTGCCTTTTATTCAGAACTATATGGTAGCGGTTGACTTTTGGAGAAATGATACCTTAATTTAGTAGACAGTTTGGCTCACTGTGAGTACTAACGCCGAGGATGGCACCAAATCAGACCTATGTCTCCCTGGTTTTCTGTAAACAGCGGGCTGCACCAGTGTTTTCTGAATATTTTTCATCCCCTTGACCCCTTCTAAATCTATCCCTATCTATTTATTTAGGGACACAACTCACTTTGTAAGTCAGGCCTGCATGTGGATTGATATATACAAGGTGTTATCTACTGGATTTCAGCTTCTTCCGTATCTTTCTCGGTCTTGCTGCTCATTCTCCAGGGTGTCCTTGCTTAACTCAAGGAGCCTTGCCAAGCCTTAAAGTGAAAATAAACTCATTCCTCTTTATGTTGAGTTTTTAAAGAGAATGGGCCACGTGTCAGTCCTGCTTCACTGAATTCACCCATAACGTCAGGTTCTCACAACTTCAGAGAGCCCGAAATCTGACTCCCGCTGAGCACCCGCCCTTCTGTTTGCCAGCTCTGTGTCCAGGTCTTGTGCTTCTTCCAACTCATGGAAAGTCTCTGGGTGAGTCATCTTGGATGAACAGGGGACCAAGAGTGGTGGGCTAATGGTGCCGTTGTAAACTTCTCTGAAGTTCAAATTCCGTTATTAAAAATGTAAACCTTATCTATTATGAATTGAGGACTAATTCTCTTGCCTAAGTGTCTCATAAACATAATTTCTAAAGATGGGAGAATTACAGGAAGTGCATTTTCTGCCCAGAATATCAAAATCATTCTGTTCTAGAAGCTGTTGGCTAGACAGGGCCAGCAGGCTGCCAAGAGCCCAGGCTCCGAGGCTACTTTGCCGCTGCATCGCCAAACGACCTTCATCCCCCGGGACTAAGCCCTCTCCTCTCTAAGGTGAAGGATTGACCCAACTGACCTCACACCCTTTCACCCTTGGAAATGCTGGTCTTTGAGGAAAACATCAACATTAAGATGTTGAAACGACCCTTTGAAAGCTGTTGGCTTAGAAAGAAGTGGTCTATACAGATATGGAAATAGCCACTGTGCTTCAAGGTCATGACCTCCTAGGATGGGCAATTCACTCTGCTGCTGGAAAGTAGCCCCTGCAACATGCCCGGCCCTGGGCTCTGTGCTGGAGACAGGAGGGTGAGCCAACCCTCCCTGTCTCTGCCTTTTAAGAGGCTCTTCCGCTGCTGGGCAGGCCGGCAGTAAGCGAGCAGGTGCACACACCCTCACCTCAAGGAAGTAAGATCATCTTTTAAAAAGTGATTGAAGAGATGCAAACCGGGAGATGTTTGCGTGCGACAAATGGGATCAGAGAAGGCTCCCTGGCAGGGGAAAAGGAACAGTGAGAAAAGTCACCCCCGGGGAGGAGGGGACCTGCAGGCAGAAAGAGGATGGCACCACTGTGTCGTCTCATTGCCTTGTCTGAGTGTTTCCTTTCTATGACATATACTTACAAGGTGCTCCTGTCAATTCAAGGAAAGCCAAGCAGAGAAAAGATGGTTTCCCCAGCTTTTACTCAGTCATTCTCGCCTACAGCAACTGCAATAATTTTGACTCTGTTGTTTCCAGATTGCTGCAGACGAGTCAGGTTTCAACACTTTGAGTTGGGTTATTTCCGTTCCCGTTGTACGTCTGTGTGTGCCCGTGGAATCTGGTACAGCTCCCGACTCTGGAATTGCTGTGTGGTGCTCGGAGGTGTGAAACGGCATCTCGACGCTGCCTTTCCTCGGTTACGACAGATAAATGCTGACGGCAGGCAGCCGTAAAACCAGTCATTGCATTCTCTCTGTGCGAGTGCGCCCCATGCATTGCTGAAAGCTACAGACATCACCCCGGGCCCCGAGGAAACCCGTGCGGATGGTGAGAGAGCACTGGCATCCCGGCTGCCTTGTGCCAAATGGGAAAACAGGGGCATGAGAGACCAACAAAAACTGGGGTGCAGTTTCGCTGCCCATCTGTTCTATCCTCCGCTCTTTCTGCTGCCACCCTACTGAACTCCTGGCTGAGCCAGAAACCTTTGAAACATGGTAGCCATCGACACACAGGAGGTCTGGTGCTCTGAAAACAGAGACTTGCCATCTAAACCGGTGACCCTATACACCAGCTGAAGGGCTGGAGGAGCCATAAGCCCCCTCCAGGGCTGCCGTGGGATGATCTGACTCCAGTGTCCGTGTGGCCCGTGTGGCCGGAAGGAGCTGGGCTTGGGCACAGAGGCGTGGAGGGGTGGAGGGGTGGAGGGGTGGAGGGGTGGAGGGGTGGAGGGGTGGAGGGGTGGAGGGGTGGCAGGTAGGGCTGCAGAGCACGTCTGTTGCTTGACTCTCGGGAGGAGAAGTGAAAGGAACCGTCCTCTCACTTGGAGGGCCACCCTCCAGGACCCCAGCCTGGTACAGATCGGAAGCTCCGCGGTACGGGGCACCCTTTCTTCACGGGGCTTTTAATGGGCTCTGGGTTGTCAAAGACGCCGCTCCGATAATGAGGCAGCGCCCGCGTGCGGGGAGCCCTCTGTAATGAGGGAGGAGCACGATTTGTTACAGTTATGTGGTTACTTGGCCATAATATCTTTTGGAGGTTTATTAAATCATATAAGATTTCAATTTACACTGTAATATTCTATAAAAGATGGAGCACGCAGCAGTAATAAGTAGGACAACATTTCTTTCATTTATGAGTCGCATTGTAGATTGTGTTAACACGGCCACATCCAGCGGCAGGCTTATTTATGTCGGGACAGTCATTTTCCATCTCCAATTTAATCCTGTAAAAGTTAATTACAAATTAGAATAAAATGAAGGCAGTTACGGAAGGCGGTGGAACGCGGAGATGGGATGTTAGGGGGGACTATTTACGCGGCGGCTCCTGCGGAGGTCACGGTCACAGGCACCCCGTGGCTGGCAGGGCTCTCGCACCCATGGCCGCCTTGCTGGGAGAAGAGCAGCTCTGGGCTTCATTCCTGGGAAATGGCCCGGCTGGAGGGACGGAGGGGACCGCGGTCATTCCAGGGAAGCCCCTTCCTTTCCTTGCCCAGAACTGGGAACAGAAAGGCTCCCTGAGCTGCCTTGGTCCCCAGCAGGGTGCTGACAAGGGTGACTCCGGCTCAGTCACCTCCCGGGCCCGTTCATGAGCACGTACATTTGTTTCTGCCTTAAAAGGGGGGGACGGGCCTTCGAGAAGGCAGAACGCTTCTCCAAATTGCATCCCAAGGCCGTGGGTGCCCCGGAGATGGGAAGCCGAAATGCCGTGTCCCTCCCACGGCACCTTCTCGCGGCCGGCCGTGTCCTGTAGAAGTGTTTGTCCGTCTCGTCGTTGGTGACCACAGGGACCTCCCACCCAACAAACCAGCGGAGGAGCCCGTTGTGACCCGGCGGGGTCCCTCCTGCCAACCGGGCCCCCCGGAGAGAGAGGACCCGCAGCAGCAGTGGAAGAAAGCCCCGGGCTCCGGGTGTGAACCCTTGGGTTGGGATCCCTGTCACTTCACACGCGCCGTCCCCGCCCCGGGACCTGGCCGCGGGCGCCGTGCCCTCCCTGAGCAGGCGGGGGAGCCCTGTGATGCCCGCATTCATGTTGTCCTCCGCATTCACTCCTCTCTTTCCAACGCAGCCGTCTCTTCTCCTCCCCACCCTCCCCACCGCGCGTGAACCGTCGCGGGGCCCTTTGAAATACCAGGATGGACTTGCTAGGCCAAAGACTTTTATATTTAGCTTTTAATAGAGCGAAAGTGACTCTAAATTTGTTAATATTCTTTAGGTTACACAGGACAAATTACAGATAAGTGAATCAGTAATGAAATTTGTAATGAGAATTTCTCAAGTATGAAATGTTGGTGCAAGGAAAGTTAATTGCGGGATTTTACAGCCATTATAGTTTATATCATAAATGCAAGAAGGACTAGGGCCATTTAATTACAGTAGGAACACACTAAATTTTTATGGAGTGCCATTTTGTTAAAGAGGCACTCGGAGCATTAAGAACAAATACCATCCCAACAGCGGGTCCAGGTAGCGTTGGCAGCATCAAATAAATATGCTATCGCCACAAAATTGTTCCTTAGATACTGTAATTGACACGATGACTAATGAGATGGGTTTATTCTCACAGCTCCACGTGCTCAATTTACAGTGTCTGAAAGTTATCTTTTCTGTCATCCGTAGACCTGGAAGGAACCAGAAAAATCCCTCTTGGAAAACACTGTCTGCGCTGCTTCTCTAATTAACCTTCAAAAATGCATTTTGAAATATAGAAGTTGGTGCCTGGCATAGAAATTGGATTGTCTCAGAAAAAAAAAAAAAAAAAGACCCAAGTGCTGATTTGTTCCTTATTAAACATCTGACATGTCAAAATTACAGGCAGCTAATGTTCCCGTGCCTTCAGCGGGGCTGGGTCAGCCCTTCCTAGGAGCTGGGACAGTGGGGCGGTTCTGGGGCCGGTTCTCCCAGTGCTGGCCTCCCTAACCCACGCTTCCCCCGCCCCTTAATCTACCCCTGTGCTGTGGGGTCAGATCCGAGGGTCTCTACGGGAAGGAAGATGTCGAATGGGACAGGCATAGGATCCTGGGGTACCCCCATCCCTGTTCTTACCCCAGGCCTCAGGAGCTTCCAGAACAGAAGAGAAGATTTTGTGGAGAAAAGCTCTATATTCACTCTGGATTTCCGCTTGTTTTGGAAACCAGGGCAGTTGTCCCTGCCTCCGTTATCCAGTGAAGTCCCAGGGAGGAGATTCTTCTAGGCCAGTGGTCGGCAAACTGCGGCTCGCGAGCCACACGCGGCTCTTTGGCCCCTTGAGTGTGGCTCTTCCACAAAATAACACGTGCAGGCGCGCACATACAGTGCGATTGAAACTTCGTGGCCCACGCGCAGAAGTTGGTTTTCGGCTCTCAAAAGAAATTTCAATCGTTGTGCTGTTGATATTTGGCTCTGTTGATTAATGAGTTTGCCGACCACTGTTCTAGGCAATTTCTTTTCCTACCAGAAGCACATGAAATATATATATGGGGTCTCCTCTGTTTAATCAGTGGAACCAAAATTCAGGGGCTGTTGGGTTAGGGTTAGGATCAGCATTAGGGAAGCGGGTCATGTGTCACTTAACTTTCTTCAGCCCACTCCCTGTGTTGGGTCCTTTATGTCAGTGTTTCTCAGGCGTAAGGCTGCACCCCCACCCCCACTGACCCGCTCGATCTTGTTCAAATGCAGACCCTGGGTCAGCAGGTCTCAGGTGGGTCCTGAGGCTCCTCATGTCTAACAAGCACCAGGTCCTGACCATGGCCCTGGCCCTGTGGACCACACGCCAAGTAGCAAGGCCTTATGTGGTACCTGGGACTCAAGCTCCATGAACCCGTTCCTTCCATATGGAAGCAACATGTTTGTCTGTGATGTGCAAAAAAAATCCCCAGAAAAAGCTGACGTATCTCAGGCTCGGCATTCTCCTGCTTACCACGCTGTCTAATTCCTGATCTACTTATAAGGCAACGACATAAAAACATTAAAGTATGTTTACTGATGCGTCAGATTCATTATTGAACGAAAGCTTTGCATTTCCCGAGGAGCAGAGCCTAAACCTTCGGAGAACACCTGCTGTGCAAGGAAGATTAGATGAAGGGCTTTGCCGAGCTCTCTGGCGTGTGCGAGGCTGAGTTGAAGCTACACTCACCATAGCCTCAGTGGGTTTTGATTTTACTTCCACCTGAGGAGGGCTGATGCGACCTGGGATATCTTCATGGGAGTGATCAGTGTGTACGCAACACAGTATTGACTCTGCAAAATCCCTAGGACTGACGGCAGGTTTTCCAAATTGAACTCCTGTTCATGCATGTAGAACCAACTCATTGTCACACAGTTACTCCTGCATGTCTCTAAAAATCCTATCTAATGAAGAGGGAATATGCAAATTGACCATCACACCATAACAAGATGGCTGCGCCCACAGTGGAGGTAGGGATTCCATAACACAAGATGACTGAGCCCACAGCGGAGGTCGAGTTCCCATAACAAGCCTTAACAAGCAATCAGCAGGAACCTGAGGTTATGTGGTGCTGGGCTGGGGCAGGGGACCTGAGGCTTCGCCCCCCACCTGGTGGGGCTTAACAGGGGACATTAGGCCATGCCCCCTGCCCTGGCACTAGGCCAGGGGACCTGAGACTGCACCCCTCACCCAGCAGGGCTTGACAGGGGCCTGAGGGTGCACTGGGAGACCTGAGGGTGCACCCCCTACCTGGCATGTGCAGGGGGACATGAGGCTGCACCTCTCGCCTGGTGGGGCTTGATGGGGGACCTGAGGCTGTGCCCCCTGCCTGTCAGGGCTTGACGGGGGTGGGGCCAGCTGGGTCTGGATCTTGCCCAATGGGAATGGGCCTGGCTGGGTCTGGGTCTTGCACAATTTCAAGGTGCATGCGGGTGGATGGGGACTTGACTCTGGGTCCCACAGCACTCCCCAGACTCTGACAGGAGGAAGATTTTCATATACATTTTACTAATTTTCTTGCATCTCTGACACTTCTATTGTAGAAGAAGGGTAAATAACAATATTAAAATATTTCTTCTAATTAATTCCCTTTTAATGTGCACAAATTTCATGCACCGGGCTACTAGTGTTTTTATAAAATACGTACGCTTCAAAGTCTACAGAAGACAGGAAACATGTTTTCACACCAGCACCAGGACCCTATCTTAAGCAAGTAAATGTTGTAAAGGAATGTCCCCTGGTCAGTGTCATTGCATGCAGTTAGCACACCATTTCTACAGCACACTTAGCAAATAAAGAGTGAATTAACTCAAATGTCCCGGAGAAAAAAATATTCTATCAAGTTAGCAGTAAGCTCTTGCCCAATAAGACATCTATAGGACGAGGGGCACCTGTCTTCCATAAAAGGAAGACTTGCCTTGTGCCTGCCTCAGAGACCACTCGTGGATTCTTGGGAAGGACACCTGGTGTCGTCCGAGGACCTCATGCAGGCTTGAAATCAGGGCATTGTCTTTCCTTCACCCACTCCCGCTGATTTCATTCGATTATCTAGGCTGATGTCATGTCTGATTCTGTGGTTCTGGAATTTATTTTCATATCAAACCCTTCCCCTGCTCTCCATCCTCATGAGCCCCAGCCCAGGTCCTCCTTCTCTCTAAGCTAAGTATTGTGCCAGACTCCCACCTGCCCCTGAAGCCATAACTTCAAACTCCCCTCTGTGCTGCTGTCAGGGAAACTGCCTAAAGCCCAGCTTTGATCACGCCACAGTGCCTTCCATGGGCCACCACATTGACAGCAGAGGCCTCCATGTGGCCTTGGCCCAACCTACCACCTTGTCCCTCTTATGCACCCACCTGAACTCAATGGTCCAGGTTGTATCATCGTTCCCCCAGAGACCTCCCTCTCCCCACTTTGAGCCTCTAATCTTACTCTTCTCTCAACCTAGGTTCTCACCCCATGCCGCCCCCCCAGACTTGGCCTCCTGCAGTCTCACTTCTCTCTCAAAACCCCTCCTTCCTCCACCACGCCTTTCCTGATCCATAGAAGTACATTATCACTCAGCTGGTGACGCACCACATTCTGCCCCGTGAGGCATAGTCTTGTCATAGTCTCCACGTGGTGTCATCCTAGTGGGCTTACACTGCCAGTTGGGGGCCATGACTTGGCATGGACAGGTGCAGGGAGTGGAAGTGATGTGTGTCCCTTCTGTGATGAGCATGTAACTGCTGGAGTGAGCCCCTCCCCCCTCATGTCTCCCCATTCCCTCTCCTTAGAGAGCCTCAATGCTCAAGGTGGTGGCTGCTGTGTCAGCCTGGGTCCTTGAGTGACCATGGTGAGCAGAGACCCCAGCTGGCCTGCAATAGATATGTAGCATGAGTGACAAACAAACTTTGGACAGTTTAAGTCATTGAAGTTTTGAGGTTGTTGCCACAGCAAAACCGAAGTCCCCTGAGCTATAAGATCCAGGCAGCTAGGAATTTTGCCGACGAGAGATGTCTGTGACATCAACCACAGCACCTACGTGTGATAGGAACTCAGAAATCACCAGTGGAATGAAATGTAATGAGCCCGCACCCCGGAACAGATGATAAGGCAGGAATGGCAGCGAGCAGGCCGGAGGTGCTGTCTGGTGGCCGGGAGCAGGCGCTCTGGAGTCAGGCCACCACTTAGCAGCTTCATGATTTGGGCAAGTGCCTCCCTCCCTTCCTGCACCCTCACCACCACCGCACCATCCCCCATGCCCTAAGCTTGCGTTTCCCCACCATGGAGGGGGTAATAACATAACCTCTGTGAGGGGAAGAATCGTCCAGGTTCTTGTGAAGATTGAGTGAGATCATGTGTAGGCACTTTGTAAACAGCCAATAAATGTTGGCTGCTATCAATTGCTACTATAGTTATTATTAACGCAGCTGGTCTGCCAGCACCACTGTGGTATTTACTGCCACTTAATGACAGGACTGGACAAGGAAGAAACAGCTGGAAATCAAATAGTGTTAGGATCGGAGTTGCAGTGGCCGGGACAAGAAGACCCCACGCTGAAGGCTGTGCCTGCTGAGGGCCCTGGCTGCTGCCGCCCCCGGTCTGCTGGCCAGGCCACCCAGGGGCCCAGCTCTTCACAACTGGACGGCAGAGGAACCAGTGGGGCCAGCAGCGGCTTCTCCAGGACCCCGAGTGGATCGGCAATGCTGGGCTCTTTGCCCACATCTGCTCTTGAAGCCCTGACTTTATTTTTATTTTTTTTAAATATATTTTTATTGATCTCAGAGAGGAAGGGAGAGAGAGATAGAAACATCCATGATGAGAGAGAATCATTGATCAGCTGCCTCCTGCACGCCCCGCACTGGGGATCGAGCCCATAACCCGGGCATGTGATCTTGGTTCAGAGGTTGATGCTCAAGAACTGAGCCATGTCAGCCAGGCTTGAGGCCCTGACTTTAACTCCATGAACAAGGTGTGCGTGTTGTGGCCACACACTGAGCCCCAGCTCGTGTTGTGGCCAAACACTGAGACCCAGCTCGTGTCACCAGCAGGGAAGAATAATAAACAAATGTGTTCGTTACCGCTAATTGGCCTTCTATTTTTATCCGCAACCATTTCTTGGAGCCAGAGAAGTCATTATACGTAACCCATTTGTGGCCCCCAGGAAAGGAGCTGTATTGGCCTGGACTACGTTTTCTGTGTTCCGCCCTTTACCGGGGTTCTAGATACAAGATTTCTTATGCGGTCACCTGCAGGCAGGCCTACGTCTTATTTACACTAGCATATGCTTGTCCTTCTTCATAAAAGAATAAGCAGAACTCAGATCTCTCCTCTGCATTTATTCAGTGTCATTTATTGAGTGGCCACAGTCCCTGCCCCCAAGAAGATGACAGTCTAGGAAGAGGTTCAGGCAAACGCTGACTTGGTGGCTCAGGGGAACTCTGGCAGAGGGCAGAAGCTTCTAGAAGATCCCACGGGGCTCTGGCGTGGCTCAGGTGAATGTCTTTGTCCTTGAATTGGTTGAACACAAAGAAAAAGTGCTGATCAAGTTCACGGGTAGAGTACACCACGGGGAGAAACAGCTACCTTGTAGGGGGCACAATCAGGATTCCTAATGTCCTCCATGGGCGGAAGCCACAAGGAGGAAGCGAATAAAAACCAACGCCAAGTCCTGCGTTCAGGTGCACGGAATCCAGCACACAGAGGCAGGCACGGACGTTCACGGGAAAAGGGCCTGTGGGTTTCGGCTGGTGTGAGCTCAGCGTGTGCCAACCACACGGGTGTTTGCTTCACTTCAAAAAGCAGTTTTGAGGTGGATTAAGATGGTGGTGTGCCTATAAACAATCTGAAATGAGCAGCACTTAACCAGAAAAAGAAATGACCCCAAAGGACTAGAGATGTGTTCAAAAATGTCAAGGACTGTGAAGTTAAAAACGGAGAATGCAGGTTCTGTCTCTTCCGAGGGTTGATGTCAGCTTAGCACAAGGTGTCTCGAACTAGCGCCATCCAGTGGTGGCAGAGGGAACAGAACAGAAATGAGCTGGTGGTGAAAGCATCCTTCCTGCCAGGTGGCATCCCCACCCCCCAGGGATGGAGGGCAGGCTGAGGCTTTCCCGCGCCTGTCCCCGGGATGTCTCTCCAGTCTACACCAGATTCGTGACTAGGATGGACCTACTCTGTCGTGGGATTTTCTGCTTTCTTATAAGGACACACTTTAAATTTAAAAGTGGAAAGCAGTGGAAAAATAGGATTAGCTTTCCATACATTTGCCCTGATATATATTTAAACATACAAGTATATGAAACATGTGTTCAGACCAACAAAGGCCAATGGGTACACCAAGCTGTTAGCTCTCTTGCTGGGTTTACAGACCAGATCTTGCCACATGCTGGGCTATGATTGGGCATGAGCTGCCGTTCCAGAAACGGGGGTGAGTGGGCGCCCGTCTCGCACGGCCTTCTCCAAGCCCCTGGACAGCAGATGAGGGGAAATTCCAACGTGCCGGAAGTGTATGTGGCTCTTTCCTCCTGCATAATGGATGGCTCTGTGGAGTAGTGTGCTTCGTGCTGTGACAATTCATTCCTGCACTGTGACAGGACCGCTGGCTGGCTTCACGAGGCGCAATTAGGAGAAAATGCATATTTTAATCTGCCCCGCGGTGAGGTAACACTTTGCTCAGTGGCCTTGGCAAACCGGCCAGTTAACCGTTTAGGTGGGTGGAGGCTCTCTCTCCAGCCTGCCGTTCGGGCTGCCAGCAGCCTCTCTGTTCCCGTTCTGTTGCCAGCACTTCCCAGGCTTTGGAGTATAAACAATTAGGGGCCACTCCATCATTCTTTGAGCCACTGTGCTGCGGCCTGGCCTCGACGGCGGTGGCCCACGTCTTGTCTGCTAGCAGTGAGCTCGGTGCTGGGCGCACCACTTGAAATCCCTCTCCTCTCCCCTTCCCTGGCCTGGGCGGTGAGAGGCCAGCGCCGAAGCCTGCGCGTGGCCTTCCTGCTGGGTCTGCTGTTTCCACCCCCGGGCGCAGGGCAGGATCTGGGGCCTGCCTTTGCTGGAACTGGAAAGCTGCGCCGGGCAGCTCAGCACCCACCCTGGAATCCGACAGATGCCGACTCCTTGAACTGGCCACTCTCACTGCCATCGTGTCCCATGGTCTTCATCGCCCCTATAGAAGCAAAGTTATCCCCCACCCCTTTTTGTTGTTGTTTTTTCAAATCGTGAAAGGATCCCTTTGAGATGTTTTCTTTCTTTTTCCTATTCCGTCTTCCTCATCTGGCCTTCTAGAGTCCTTAGATCAAGTACACACACGCACCTTGGGATTAGGTGGGGGGCCGAGGGTGCAAATCAGAGTCGGGGGTGGAGACACCTGTGCTCCAAGGCTGGGCGGACCTCGACCTGATCGTGGAAGTCCCACTAACTGACTTAAGTATTAAGTCATACTTTTCTAACTTTCTAACGGGGAGAATAAGCCCTGGCCTCATAGGGTTTCTGGAGGATGATGCCGTGATACCCGAAGCGTTCCTGCTAAACTGAGCTTTCTCCTCCTGTTCCCAGGAAGGGCGGAGGTAAGCGCACCATATCCTGTCATTCCTTGGATGACTCTCTGATTACCCGCCTTTGACAAAGCCAGGGCCTCAGGGTAGGGAGGCCTGAGCACAGTGTGTGTGTGGTGGGGCGGGGGAGGGGGTGGACGGGAGGTTGAAGCTGACCCCGGAGGTCAGAATCCCACAGAGTGTCCTCAGAGCCTAGCACTTTCCTCTCCCCATCTCGAAACTAGGAAGAATCTCCAAATTTTTCATCGTCCTGGATTTTTTTAAAACCACTTCTTAATGGTTTCCTCTAACGCTGCAATTGACAGCCTAGGGCCAGGCCACGCCCCCAGCAGGCAGGGCCCCGATGCTCTGGGTTCCCTTGAGGGAGCTGCAGCCACTGAGCCCTTAGTGTGAACCTGCCACATGGGCTGGGAGAGGGAGAGGCTGAGCGGTGGGCATGAGCTCTGCATTTACTTGTGTGGAACGCCCCTTAGCACCCACCCTCAGAGCCTCACAACCCAAGGGTTTTCCTCTGTCGGGGTCCCAGGCTCTTAGATAAAGAAGCTGCGCCCTGGCTGGGAGTAGCCCCCAGCAGAGGCCTGGGATCTCCTTTCCCTCCCGTTGCCCGTTGTGCGGTTTCTTCCCTTCATAACCCGCTGTGGGCAATCATTCCACTGGGCCTGAGAGGAAGGGAGAGAGCGAGGGTCGGTTCCTGCTTAGAAGGGCCCCGAGCTTGCTTTAATCCTCTGGTGTCGTCCCTTTGGATTATGAAACATTTTCCAGTAAGGGGCCCCCCAAATTACGTAGCTGATCCTGCAGAGAACAGACATTTGTTGAGCACTTAATGCGTTCTACCGAATGGCTCCCAACCTTTGCTGCATATTGGAATCACCTGGGGGAGCCCTTAAAATTTAAAGAGCCCCCAGGAGAGTGACGCCAGTGTGCAGGCGAGTCTGGGAGGCCCTCTCACGGTAAGAGATGTCAGTTAATGCTTCGCTGGTGCCGATGAGGTAAGGGAGATCCAGAGAGGTTGAACCGTGTGCCCAAGCTCACCCCCATCCTGGGCGATGTCAGGATTTGATCCCAGACTAACCTGACTCTGAACCCCAGTTCTTCCCTCCCACCACACGACTTAAGCCAGCCTCCTTCGCAGCGCCCTCACTGAGTTTGGTCTTTGGCAATCCTCCTGGTTTCTGAATAAAACGGTCAGGCCCCCCGCCCTTCCTCCTCTTAGGAGCTCACTCTGAAGTATTGCTTTGCTCTTGCCAAGAACAAGGGAGAACTTTGCATAGCTGTCCACACATACTGGGAATCCACACAGCCAGCAGCGTCCCACAGCCAGCCAAGCTGTAGCCACCTGGAGCCGGAAACGTGTCGCCGTCGACACCTGTCACCCTCTCGGGAAAGGGCACCTCCATTCAGTGAAAGTCATCGGGCCCCTTCGAGAATGCCCTGCATCTGCCCTTCATGGGGTCCCGCTCATCAGACTGTTCAGAGACTCTGAAACCTGCAGGACATTGGACAACCCACAGCAGTGCCCTCCTGGGCTCTTCCTTCATTTTTGCCTTTTTCCCCCAATGAAGATTTTTCTCCTGTGTGTGTGTATCCATTTATTTTTCAGTTACAGTTGGCATACAATGTTATATTAGTTTCAGGGGCACAACATAGAGATTAGACTTTTAATACCTTATGAAGTGATCTCCCCAAGAAGTCTACAACCCATCTGACACCATACACAGTTGTTACAATATCATTGACTATATTCCCTATGCTGTCCTTTACATCCTGGGACTGTCTTTATAACGGCAATTTGTACTTCTTAATACCTGTCATCTGGTTCACCCAGCCCCCTCACCCCTCTCCCATCTGGCGACCATCAGTGTGTTCTCCCAATCAATACATTTGTTTCTGCTTTGTTTGTTCATTTGCTTTGTTTTTAATATTCCACACATAAGTGAAATCATATGGTATTTGTCTTTCTCTGTGTGAGGAGTAATGAATAATATTCCATTGTATATATGGACCACATCTTCTTTACCCATTTGTCTGGCGATGGACACTTAGGTTGCTTCCATACTTTGTCCACTGTAAATAGAAGTTCAACAAATATAGGGGTGCAAGTACCTTTTTGAATAAAAGAAACGCATCCGATCCAATTGAAAAATGAGCAGAGGGCCTCAATAGACACGTCTCCAAAGAGGACATACAGGTGGCCAACAGACACATCAAAAGATGTCATCGTCAGTAATCATCTGAGAGATGCAAATTAAAACCACAACGAGACATCACCTCACACCTGTCAGGATGGCAATCATCAATAAATCAACAAACAAGTGCTGACGAGGATGCGGAGAAAGGGGAACCCTTGTGCACCGCTGGTGGGAATGCAGACTGGTGCAGCCATTATGGAAAGCAGTATGGCGTTTCCTCAAAAAATTGAAAATGGAACTGCCATATGACCAGCAATTCCACTTCTGGGTATTTATCAGAAGAAATGTAAAACACCAGACGAGATTTTTATACCAGACCCCAGAGTTTCCTCTTCCCCAAGTTCATCTGCTCTGCACCCGTTTCCTATTTCTGACCTGACCTTTGCCCTTGGCCTGGCTCAGCCCTGGGATGGCTGGGTGTAGAGCAGTGGGTCCCAACATGGGGCACACACCCCACAGGGGAGAAATTGTACTTTGAAGGGGGGCAATTTGAGAATGAGTTATTAACAGTGAATTTTTTGCATTTCTTATGGGTCTAGGCTAGGGGCCTCACATACAGTATAAATACATAGTGACGTATTTATGCATTTCAGTTCTCTATTATATGTTTTGAAACTTTGCTATTTTTTCCATATCATTTCATATTATTATTATTTTTTTAACAATTTCTTAGTGGTGTCTTCCTCAGGACTTCAACTGTCCTTTCGTTCTTTTATTTTTCTCTTTCATGGGTGCCATGTTCTTTGGAAGCTTGCTTAGACCAAGTTAATGGCCTTTTAGGCTTCCTCCACATGAATAGGAGTTCGCTTTTTGAATAATAACAACTATATGTCCTGGGGGTGTGGGCATCAGAATCTTAGAGATACTTAGGTGGTGCACGGCCGAAAAAGGTTGGGAACCACTGGTACAGAGGGAGGGGGAGAGAGCTCCTGCCAGGCCTTCCTGCTGCAGGTGGCAGCCTCAGACGGAGCTGCCCCTTCTCAGTGTGCTTCCTGCTGCCTGGCACCCCCGGTAGGACACACCCAGCTTAGGAACCAGAAAATGTGCAGGGAAACCTCACCCACAAAGACAGCTTGCCAGAAGCTCCTGCTGTCTCAGCCAGGCGTGGTGAAATGATCTGAGGCTTAGGATACAAGGTCAAAGCACACAGTCCACACAGGGGTATCCTCAAGGAGAGCCTGGATATTATCAATAATCATAGGGATCAAAGGTGAAAGCCTGGGCTGCCAGCAATACTCCCTTCCCAGCATCCCGTGGGCCCTCCCAAGGCCTGCTTGGCACTCCCTACACCGGGACATCCATCCAACCAACCAATGAGCGTGAACACCTAGACATACCAGGCTCTTGGCAGGTGCCGTGGATGCACAGATAAATAAGGCGTGGTCCTGGTCTGCAAGAAGTCCCTTGTCTATCAGTTGGATGGCCCATAAGACAACAGGCCACTGGCCCCCATTTCGGCCACCCACCCAGACACTGCAGGCTGGGCTTGGAAGGTCCCTGCATCCTTGTGCCCTGGGGGCATATTGCTAGTTTGCTCAGCTGGGCTTCTCTTTCTCTTTCTCTTTCTCTTTCTCTTTCTCTTTCTCTTTCTCTTTCTCTTTCTCTTTCTCTTTCTCTTTCTCTTTCTCTTTCTCTTTCTTTCTCTTCCTCTTTCTTTCTCTTTCTCTTTCTCTTTCTCCCTCTCTTTCTCTTTCTCTTTCTCTTTCTCTTTCTCTCTCTCTCTCTCTTTCTCTCTCTCTTTCTGTTTCTCTCTCTCTTTCTGTTTCTCTCTCTCTCTTTCTGTTTCTCTCTCTTTCTCTTTCTCTCTTCTCGGGATTGGTGTGCTGAGCTGCTCGGTTGCTTGCAGCCTGCTTGTGTTTACTTCTCTGGCGCCCACAGGATTAAATGTGCCACCCTCTGACCTTCAAAGGCAGGATGCGGGGGCGGGGGGGGGGGGCGCTAAGAAGGCAGGGGGATTCCAGGTGAAGGGTTTGAGGGAAGCTGTGCACAGAAGTCCATTATGAAAAGCAGGCTTCCTCGGGTTTAATGTGAATATTTGGAAAAAGAATCTAAAGCAAGCAGGTGCTCGGGGATTGTTTACCTTCCCTGCAGTAACTGGCATTTACACTGAACAGAAAGCTTTACCAGATGACAACGCTTTGCCCAGAAGCTTGTTTTCAGAGTGAGGACCATGTGGCTTGGCTGGGTCATTAGCAGGGCTCAGGCACCAGGAGGGCGGGGCCTGGGCAGGGCTCTTCCTCACCTAGCGGGCTCCAGCCCTGGGCCAGCTCCTCAGGGCCAGTCCAAAGAAAACAGGCCTTCCCATCCACCGACACTCCTTGAGCTGCTTTCTCCCTCCTTTCTGAGGAGAGGACCTGAGGTTAAGGGGCTGGTGCCATTGACCTTGGTGAGGCTGGCGACAGATGGTCAGAGAGGGGCTCAGAGAGAGGGCACCTCAGAGGTGGGCAGGTTGGCCGGGGAACACACAAAGCATGTCAGTACACCCATCCCAATGTAACCCAAACACCCCCAGTTCCAGTGTCTGTGGGAGGTTCTACAAGGCCAGGGTCATGGAATCAGTGAGCACGGTGGTGTCAAACCCAGAGGCCTTGACACTTTTGCTAACAAGAGTCCCCCTCTGAGTCCGCGGGGACTGGGAGTGGTTGGAGGTCTGGGGTGGGGTTTTGCCCGTAGGTAGCTTTCACAGCCACGGTGCAAGCTTCTCAGATGCGTGGTGTCTTACTAGAACTGCAGTGACTAGAACATCATGCGATCGGAAGGAAATCCAACAGACTCCGATCTAAAGAATGTCATTTCAGGAAAATAGCAGCAACTTACAATTTATTGCTCCTAAATTGGAAAATCGGTTTTAGAACATCGTAAACTTTTAATTGCATGCGGCACGGAAACAGATTGAAAACAGATAGGAGGGGAGGGAGTCCTTACCGCCCGCCCCCCACCGTGGGCTGGGCTCAGCGTACCTTCTGTCATCCTCACTACAGTCGAGCGAGACGGAAGTTCTTTTCTCGGAGTCTAAAGGAGGAGATTGAGGCCCAGCCAGGAAAAGTCACCTTGCCCCAGGTCATGGGGAGGAAAGTGGCAGAGAGTGGATCCAAAACCAGGTCCATTAGGCTCCAAAGCCTGAACTCACTGAATCTGCTGAGAAACGTATTCAGGGGAGCATTTCCTTTCTTCCACACATGAACCCCAACAACTCAGGTGGCTCCAGGGATCGGTGGCTTGAGAGAAGGTCAGAGCCAGGCGAAGAGATAGGTGGACACGGTGGGAGCCGGGACCTGGGGGTGGTGGAGCCAGAGCCGGAAGGGCTGCACATGACCAGGTATGTGGCCCTGGTGATGCCTGGGTCCAAGGCCCTTCTCTCCCCCTCATGCTCGTCCTGCTCCCCCTCCTCCCCCACGAGGCCTGGCTTTCCTGTGACCACTGTCCTGTTTACTTTTCCTGGGTATCCCCATTATCTGTCACAGGAAAGCCCCTGCCCCCTCACCCTCTCTCTTCTCTGAGATCCATTTCCTCCGTGTCACCCCACTCAGTGCCCATGGCCCACCTGGTGTGTGTGTCCTCCTCGCCAGCCTCTCTCCCCCTCCCACTTTACATCCCTCTGGCTAGCAGGGCGCCTTCAACAGTGTCCAAACCGCCCAGCTCTCCATCTGCCCCAAGTGGAACCCTCTAGGTGGTCCCATTTTTTGCACGATTCACAAAGACTTGAAACTGTAAAGACTTTTTTTCTTTTCAAACAAGTTATCTCCTCTTAAATCTGCTCTTATTTATTATTTTACTTTTAATCATGGTTAAATACATGTACAAGATAACATGACCATCTTACCATGAAGTGTGCAGTGCTGTGTGTTCTGTACATTCACATGATTACCCAGCCATCACCAACATCCGTCTTCAGAACTCTTCCTCTTGCAACTGAAACTCAGTACCCACTGAACAGCAACGCCCCACCCCACCCCCTTTTGTAAAGACGTGCCGGACCCCTCAGCCACTCAGTCCAGTCACCAGGGGCAAGGTCAAGCTCCTCTGTATATCTGCAGGACCTGGGATAGTACCTGCCATATGCAAATAAGTCAAGAAAAGTTCAATGAATGGATGTCCTACTTATTTCACTATGCATGTCCAATAATTGCTACTTATCCAGTGCCTAGACCTCCATACAGTTTATTTTCACTTCTCAAAACTCCTCTGGTGGTGTAGATTTTGCTGATGAAGAAATGGAGACTCAGGGGTTAAGCGACAGCCTAGTTACCACAACTTATAAAAGGCAGGCTGGTGTGTCTGACGGCGGCCACCTCAACCACCAGCTTCTGCCCCCTTCTCATTCATCGCTTCCCTTGTCGAGGCCCCTCAGGCGCCAGCCTCGATCAGGAGCACTTGTCTGGTGCTGCTCTAGCTCTGTCCCCTGGATCTCCCCTCGCTGACCCTTTCTCTGCGGGGGCTACCCCATCGGACATGCTCAGTCCCAGCTCTGCCCAAGGCACCCCCTCCTTGACTTCCCTGCATCTCTACAGGCAGGCCTCTGTAACCACATGGTCCCTGAATGAAGTTCAAGCTCACAGTCTGGCATTTGAACCCTCCCAGCCCTGCCTCCAACTGCCTTCCCAGCTGCTGCTTCTTCCCCAACGTCACGGACATGCTCTAATTGGCATTTTCTTGTCTGTACCTCCTCCCCCGCCCCCCCCCCCCCCCCCATTTCTTTTGTCTCAAATGTTCTTCTTCACTCTCTAGCCTAGAGCTGTGTCTGTTTTTCTTTGCCATGGCCTCCCCAGGGCCCAGCCCAGTGCCTGACACATAGTAGATACTCAATAAATTTGTATCGAATGAGTTAGGGTACAGATGCTGTGCTCCTTCCTGTCATTTAAGGTTCTGTCTCAGGTGCCACTGCCACCAGGACTTCCTTGATACCCTCCACCAGCACTGAATGCTCTTCTTTGTACTTCGTTTGTTTCTGCCTTTTCATACTCCATGGTGTGAACTGAATAAAACTTTTTGGCTTTTTAACCTCTCATTTAGATAGTAAGCTCCTTAAGACTGAAACGCTGTCTTTATTTTTAAAGATTTATATGCTTCTTCTTGTACAGGCTCATGTGTGCGTGCGCACACACATGCACACACACAGACATACTACAGACACACCACAGACACAGCGCAACGCTGAGCACCGGCCCTGGGCACACAGCGGCGTCACTCAGCGTGCGTTAGTTGATTTGAACTGAACCAGCGGGTGCAATCCCTCCTGCCCTCTCCTCTTTCAGCAGGCACAGGGATCTGGGCCTCCTCTCCTCCCCATTTCTGCCCAGGCCCCCTTTCTCCATCATGTGGCCACCGCAGCGTTGCCAGCTGGCACCTGGGGCCGGAGAATGATTTCCCTTGGCTGTCGTATTATCCGGTTCCCCACACAGCACAGCAGGTAAAGGTGAAAATGGGTTCTCATAAGCACCTGAAGCCAGAGAAGGGTGCCAGGCAGGGCATGGTGGCGGGGATGTCCAGCAGAGATCTGAGACCCGATAGTAAGCTATTCACTGTTGAGCTTTAAGAGTTCCTTGTATATTTTTGATACAAGTCTTTTATCAGGTACGTGTTTGGCGAAGATTTTTCTCCCAGGCTGTGGCTTGTCTTTGCATTCTCTTTACAGCATCTTTTACAGAGCAGACGTTTTTAACTTTAAGGAAGTGGTGGGTTTTTGTTTGTTTGTTTTCAGGGATGGGGCTTGGTTGTTTTGTTTTGTTTTAAATTTAATGCTCACGACCAAACAAAGATCACCTACTCCCACCCTCTCCCCTCCGACCCCATGTTATCTTCTAAAAGTTGTATAGTTTTGCATTTTATATTGAGGCCTGTGATCCATTTAAAGTTAATGTTTGTGAAAAGTATAAGGTCAGTTCTTAGATTATTAAATTTTTTTTTGCAACTGTTAGTTGGAAAGATTTTTCTCTGTTTCATTGCCTTTGTTACTTTGTCAAAGATGAGCTGCCTATATTTGTGTATTACATTGTTGACTATATTTCTGGGCTCTGTACTCGGTTACATCGATCCATTTGTCTATTTTTTTTTTTTTTTTGCCAATGCCACACTGTGTTGATTACTGTAACTTTATAGTAAGTCTTGAGGTCGAGAAGTGTCAGTCCTCCAACTCTGTTCGTCTACAATAGTGTGTTGCCTATTCTGGTCTTTTGCCTCTCCATCTAAATTTGAGCATCAGTTTGTCATTATCCACACAATAACTTACTGATATTTAGATTAGAATTGAATTTGATCTATATCTCAACTTGGGAAGAACTTAAACCTGGACCACACTGAGTCTTTCCTACTTCTTCATTTATTTAGGCTTCCTCTTACTTCTTTCATCAGGTTTTTGTTTTTCTTCATGTAGATATTATACATATTTTGTTAGATTTATACCTAAGTACTTCATTTTTTTATGCTAATGTGAACCAAATCACTTTTGTAAAAATAAGTTGAACTGCATTGTTATTGTTGGTTTTTTTAAAACAACTTGGCTATTTCTTCTCCTAGTTTTGCAAATTAAGCCAAATAGGTTTGCAGAGATGGAGATACTCTCAAGTTGTCAGCTCTCCTCATTTATAACTAATGAACTTGTTCATATAGAATAATTACCAACTATACATTTGGTTATTTGCATGTACGTGAGGTCAGAGGTCCCTAAAGTTGAATAGAAGTTGAATTAGAATTTTAATTTATTATCAAAAATAAAATATATTGTTCAGATGAGAGCATTTCCGTGGGTACTGTATCCCAGACCTTTCACTGATAAAATTCAGAAGAAGGAGAAAATGCTTATTTCTTTGTGACGGACCCTTCCCTCTCCAGCCAAGTAAAAGCTTAGATCTTAGAACAGGAAATTAGTCAGTGCAGGTGGCTCAAATTTCTGCATTTCATTTGAAATTAAGAGAATGACCAGCTATGTTAATTGGAAATTTAAAAAGTGTCCAGGCACTCAACTTGGCCTCAGCCCTATGTCCTGGAGAGTCACCATCCTTATAACTAGTAAGCCGATGTGCTGAGACGCCCCTAATCCACATGCTGTAGGCCAGGGACTGTGGACAACAATCAGAGAAATACCTTCCAGATTCCAGTAGGCCAGTTTTCATGCTTTCATTCATTATGGGGAGGTTTTAAAAAATAAGCTATTTGAAGCAGCCCCCTCCAGAATGTAGCATTTGAAATAACAGTAGATTTAAGAAATGAGTCCCCAGGAATGGCCCTGCCGAAACTGTGATGTCAACTGTGCTTTTCCACCAGGCAGGGGCGCAGCTCGCCGGTGACAAGGTGGCCTGGAGCAGCTCTCCCTCTTGCATCAGCACCGCTTCTCCGTGAGGCCAGCCTCCCTCGCCTGCTCTTGGCTCCAGGAGGGCCTGCCTGCTCTGGTTCAGCGCTCTCTGAGGAGCTGGCGTTGCGTCTCCCGGGTACTCAGAGGCTCGTTTGCTCAAGCTTTCAGCCTCACAGCCGTTGCACACAGGGGCCATGGAACCCGACGACTCACCTTGGGGTTTCAGGTGTCGGTGTGGGCTCATCCTTGCACGAGGGCGTCCTCCCCCTTTGAAATTCCCGCTCCCCAGGACTAGAGCACCTCCTTGAAGCAGCCAGGCCCTAACTCCTCATCCCGAGGGTCTGGCCTGGAAACTGTTGCCCATCTAAGCATCTCACTCTGTGAATCGGAACTAAGGCACTCCTGCCCACAAGGCTGACACTTCTGGCAACAGAGTGGAAACGTGTTTGGAGTTCTTCAGAGAAAAAAAGGATAATTAGGGGCTAAATTGCATTACAGTCAATGGCATAAGAACAAGGTTTTTAAATTGCAAGGCCGGGTGGCAGTTTCTGCGGTGAAACTACGTGTATATGAGAGCACACCGCAGAAACTATGTATTGGAGCACACGGATTTCCATTGCCAGGCCCAACATGCCCACGCTGCTCTGCCACGGTTTATGGCAGGCCTTCTGATGGAAGTTCTGTGATTTGAGTTTATTAGTTTCTGGCATCGAGACCTGTATTTTTTGAGCGATTCCTATAAAATGTACTGGGAGTTATTATGTTCCTTTAAAGAATGTGATACTAAAACAAGTTTTTAATAAAGTGTTTTGAAAAGGCAATAGTCTGGAAAAAGAAAAAAAAGCTGGGCAACACTTCAAGCTGGTAATGAACTGAATATGTCTCTAATTATATTGAATTTACAAGTAATAGAATGAGGCTGGGTTAGCAATTACTTTTGAGTGAAAATGCGTGCTTGAAGGAAGAGAAATCTCTCTTTAAAGTTGGGAAAAATGGATAAAAGTGCTGTATCATTACATTAGATTTTAAATATCTTTCACTCTGGATTTTCAAAGGTCTAATCCATTCAAAACCAGATTCTCCAATAAACATTTTGTAGAAATTGGTGGGTTTCTCAAACCTAGTTTGGTTTTGATCTTTTCTTTTCTTTATAAAGCCTTGAGCATGGACGTCTCTTCGCCAGGTAGCCCTAAGGCATGAATTTTTCAGGTGGTAACCAAAGCAAAATGTGGGAGGTGTTTAGAATTCAATAGAATTCCCGCACACCAGGCTGAAGATTCAAGAGTTAAACAGGTTCGAGTTCTCCGATAAAACAGTTTAATTGAGTGTATAAATAATTCATTCGATGCTCACAGAACCGCCTCCATATCATTTGTCTTGAATAATCCAAATCCACAAATAAATGGGGTGCTGGCTGGCACCGAGGTTCTTGTCTCTCACGATGTGACTCGAAGCAAACCCCATCTTGACCTGAGGATCCATTCGTCGTTTGAGCAGATTGTTCAATGAATTAACAGCCTGGAGTAGGAAGCCCTGGGCTGTTACGGGGTTTGCATTCCCCAAATCATGCCATTAGTCCCACACTCACAGCACACTCAGGTCCCCGGTCTGCAGGTGAGGGCTGGTGTGCCAGCTCACAGGGGGGTGAAGGGCCAGGACCCCGGACCAGGCGCTCTCTACTTCCAGGAACTCCGTGTGTTCTGTTGTTTACATGCTCACTTTGTGACCCTGGGAGTTTCCTATTTCATCCCCACAACACCGCACCAGCTGACTTTTTTACTGCTACCCCCATGTTGTAGACAAGGCACGAGGATTAAAAGGATTAGCATCTTATACAGTGTCCTACTGCTGGCCCGTGGCAGAGCCAGACTTCATTGTAGACATCTGGCTTTTTAGCGGCTAGGCCGTCCAGGCTCAGGGAGTCGCTCCTAAAATACCTAGCATCAGAGAGGTGTTCTGAAAGGCGAATGGGCACAGATATGGAACAGCTTCCTGGGGAAACAGAGGTGCAGAGAATTCGGTGATTTCCTAGGATCACATACATGTTATGTCCAGGGCAGATGGGAGATTATTTGGGGAGCCTGCCTCCCGATTGGAACACGTGGGACGTGTGGGTGACATTCACACAAGTGGCCTGGCCGGAGCCAGGAGCACAGTGGAGGCTCCCATCCTGGCTCTGTCCCCAAGCACTTCTCTCCTGGGCCAGGGCCCAGTCCCCTTGTCTGTCCTAGGAAGGGAGATACATCGCCAAGTCTTTTGAGTTCGTTTCTAGAGCCACCACAGCCAAGAGGGATACTCCACTGTGGGGTCAACCATAGGTCCCCGACTTAAAGCCGGATACGCTGGCCCCGAAGCCCCCCTGGTTACCTGCCACGGGGCAAACCTGACCTCCTCTCCCCCTCCCCCCACTGCCAATGATCGAAGGTCTTTGGGAGGCTTAAACCAAAGTATTATGGCTTTTCTCTAACTGCTCACTGCCATCTTGGGCGAAATTTGTGCTTATCCGCGAATGGCTCCATATTCCTTTATCCTTCCCCAGAGCCATTTCATCCACCGGATTATGAGTTCCCGAATCAGGAAGTGAGATTTTTTTACCTTCCTCGCCCTGGAAATCGCTGTTAAGATGTGTCACAAGGATGAAACAAAGTCATTTTCACCCGAGGCTTTGCTCACCCTTTCAGTCAGATGCCTTTGCCTAAAGTGTGATCCTGGGCGAATTTCCCGTGCCAGGAGTTAATGCATTTGCAACGACGCACCCCGGCCAGCGCCACTGCCTGTCAGTTGTTGCGCGTCAGGATCATAAAGAGCCCGTCTGCTCCACGTCCCCTTTATCTCGTCTCCCCTCCCGCCCCTTGGCGCTTGCTTCTGTTTTGTGTGTGTGTGTGGGGGGGGGGGGTGGGGGGGGTGGGGGGGGGTGGGGGGTTTACAGTCCTTGGATAAAGACCGGAGGATTGAGACTTATAAGTAAAACTATACTAGCTTGCAAGCTCTAAGACATTCATTCACTTTTTTTTTCCTTACCAGAATCCAATCTGATTTGTATTCTGATTTCAAAGACTCCAGTGGAGGCGACCTTTAAGGTGACCCCTTAAAATAACTGACATGCTAGACAGCAGATCTCCCTATATGCAGGGTCATTGTTTGTCTTGATATATTCAGCAGTCTGCCTTCTAGTGTTTATGCGCCTCCGAATATTTTATTGTATGCCGTTACTCTTATTATCATCAGCTCGAGGTGCCTGTTTTCTCTACTTTATCCGTTAAGCAGAAGTGTATTTAGTGTTCAAAGCAATACATCATAAAGGTAGAGAAAGGTGAACCCTTTGATATATTACAAGTCTTTCATAGCATGAAATAACTATTGCCTATTATTTTACTCCTGACGTTTTTATTTTTAAGGGAATTTCACTTGATTTGTGGTGCTGACACCTCTGATATGTTGTTTCCAGTGACCTTACATCCAAAATCAGTAGCGTGTGACGTTTGATGGCCCAGATAAAAAACATTAATGGAGGAAGAGAGGCTTTATTTTCCTGGTCATAAATTAAGTTTAAATAACTCTGAATTTATTTTAAACTCTCCAGCACTTTTTACTGTCCAAGCAATAAATGTATTTATTACGGGGGGCCTACCCGGGTTCCGACGCGGAGTCCTTTGCTTGGCTGCTTTACGCATCTCACCTGTAAACGCTGATTTGCACTAATTGTTCTCTAATTTCCACCAACAGGGGCCAGAGAAAGGGCTGCTTGTCAGAGAGATAAACCACAGGCGTTTCTGTTGGGGGTGATCCAGTCTGGAATGAATTTGGTTCCGGAATGAGCAGGAGAGATGCAGGCCCAGCAGTCATGGGTGGGCCCTCCGTAGCCCTGAGTGAGAAGTTTGCTTCAGACCCTGATATATTTCCACAAAAGTGACAGCCCTTTCGCCCACCGTGATCTTTATAGCTTCCCCTCTTTACGTGCATGTTTTCTTGTACTCGATTATTCGGTGTGCTGTGAAATTGCGTTGAGAATTTCTCAGTTAAAAACATTTATCATTTGAGAATTTTTATTTATATGTTTGAGAATTGTCATATATGTTTTTTACTGAGATGTAGTTTATATACCGTAAAATTCACCAGTTTAAAGTGTACAAGTCAGTGGTTTTAGTATATTCACAAAGGTAACCATCACCACTATCTACTTCTAGGACATTTTCATCACCCCAAAAAGAAACTTCCTGTACTTGTCAACAGTCACTATTCCTCCCTTCCCCAGCCCCTGGCAACCACGGATCTACTTCCTGTCTCTATGGGTTTGCCTATTCTGGACATTTAATATAATTGGAATCATACAATACATGGCCTTTTGTATTTTACTTTTATTTAGCATAACGTTTTCAAGCTTCATCCATTTTGTAGCATGTATAAGTACTCCATTCCTTTTTGTAGCTGAATAATATCCCATTATATGAAAGTACCACACTTTGTTTATCTGATGGATAGATTTTTCATTTAAAAAATTTCCTCTACATGTTCAGAAGTTTCCATGTCATTCATCCCCCAGGCATTTCTCCTGTTTGGGATATTTTTGAAAGTTAGATCTTTTAAAAAATGCCATAGGCTGGCTGGTGTGGCTTAGGGGTTGAGCGTCGACCCGGGAACCAAGAGCTTGCCGGTTCAGTTCCTGGTCAGGGCACATGCTCAGGTTTGGGGCTCAGTCCCTAGCAGGGGCCATGTAGAAGGCAGCCCGTCAATGATGTTCCTCTCTCGTCAATGTTCCCCTCTCTCTATCTGTCTCCATTCTTCTCTCTCTAAAAATCAATAAAAACATATTTTTTAAAATGCAATAAAGTATAAATTCTACTTTGTCTTCAATAACAATCAGCTATCTCTTACTGATTTTGTATGAATTTCTTATCCACCTTAGCCATGTCATTCACTAACTATACATGCCAATTTAAAGATTACATGTGATTCTTGAATGTATGGAATGCTGTTCAACGGGCTTTCCATGAAGACCAGTGCCTGACCCCTCTTCGGACCCCAGAGACTTCTCCTTAGGGCTCAGCCATTTCCAGTACGAGTTCATCCTTCACTGGGCCGTAAACGCTCTGCAGGTGTTATAACCGAAGTAACACAGACCGCATGGCTTCTAGCCAACAAACATTTACTTCTTACAGTTCTGGAGTCTGGGAAGTCCAAGATTCAAGTCCAAGAACAGATTCGGTGTCTATGAGGGTCGTCTTCCTAGTTCATAGACAGACAGTGGTCTTCCCGCTGTGTCCTCCCGCGGTAGAGGGACAGCGGAGCTTCCTAAATTCTCTTTTATAAGGGCAATCCCATCCATAAGGGCTCCACCCTCGCGACGTAATCACCTCCCAAAGGCCCCGCTTCCTAATATCATCCCATTGGGGATTACGTTTCAACATAGAAATTTTGGAGGGGACACAAACATTGAGTCTTTAGATTCTTTCCTTGATCCATTTCTCATCATTCATCAGAAGTCAGAGCAATGATGATAAGCCTCATCATTTCCTGCAATCGAGAGCAGCGTCACTGGAGCGGCTGGCACAGCACTAGGCAGACATAGCAAGGAACCTGAAGACCCACATCTGCTTGCTTGCACCCGCTTGCTCAAAGGGAGAAAAAATCATTCAAAGCAAGAGAGGCAGAAGAAGATGGGTGACAGGACAAGAAAACTCTACCCAGTAAGAAGAAAACGGCTCACCTGTCTTTTAGCTTCTTCATGGAGGAGGGAGGTTGGTCATTCCATCATGGTGACAGACAAAGCTTCAGGGAGGAAAGTTGACCTTCCTCTGGTTGGGGCTGAATCAGAGCTGAGTGAACAGTGCGGCATTTTCTGGGAGAGGAGTCTCTACCGTGCCAGAATGCCACGTCTCATCAGTAGGGGGTGCTGATAATGGTCTGCTAAGCTCTTTCATTCATTTCCGCTGGATGCCTTTCGGAAGACTCCACAGATGTAACACCTCAGCCAGTTACATGCATCCCCTTCCCCTGGTGTGCCTCGGTAAACCCAGCACATTTCTATTGCCAGATGCTCGTGCTTTATCAACGGCCGTTGCTACTTTTGGTTTTCCTGGGGGTTTAGGAAGGTCAGGAAGCAAGGGAGAAAAGGAGAAGTGGAGTTTGGTTATCTCTTAACTTTCAGCTGGAGGGCCTGGCTGCTCACAGCCCATGGTGGTGAGCAAAGGGTGGTGAAAACCAGAACCGCCCCTTCCAAGTTCAACCTCCCCCTTCACACGGACTAATTGATTCAACAAGGGTTCTTGAAGAGAATGACTTGATGAGGGCAATTTATTGAGATGGTATCTTGTGTCATCGTTTGTCTTGGAGATCGAGGAAGAAAACTACTTTCAAGGGGCCGCAGCAGCATCAGTTACACGGGCCGCTCAATCTCGTTCCTTTCCAGCGAGTCAAATATCCAATAACCACAAAGGGAGGGGAAGCACATCTTCACTTCTCGTGTTTTAAACTTTTCCAGTGCTGGCTTAGGAAAATATTTGGGGTTGTTCGGTGCTCTGCTCTCTGTAGCATAAACATTTATTTAAATGGGGCTGTCTCTAGTAATGAAGAATGAAGGAAAAACAATGGTCTGATTTTGACAAATTAACTTGTGATTTGGAGAGTCAGTGAAGCAGGGACGAGACATTCCTAACTATACTAATTAAATGAGCTTGCAACATTTATTTTAATGCAATGGAACCAGCCATATGAAGATGAACATTTTAATTTATTTTGCAGTGACATTATGAAAAATTTCACTGCTGCAGATTATCTCCAAAAACAAATCTCATCAGCATCTAGGTTTGTGCGGGAAATTTCCATCTTTCACAGGAGCCTGACCTTCCCCAGTGGGAGCAAATGCGAATGAGCGAAGATACTTGAAAAGTTGTTTTTTTGTTTTTTTTCCTGAAGGTTGTCTTTCCACCGAGGCTGGGGCTTTATGTTCAAATGACTTCTGTGCCAAACACATTCATTTTTCACGGTGCGGCGTAGATGAAAAATTCCGAATCCATTCTACGGGGAATGCAAATATAGCTCATTAGTTCTCAAGCATTTTTCATGAAAGACTGCGGAGTGTTTGCGGCAGATGAGGCTGCGGAGCTCCAGCCAAGAATGAGCACCACATGTCCCACTAATTGTGTTTTAAACTTGCGCCTTTCCTCCCGGCGCCCGGGAGCGGTTGGAAATAGGGAACGACGTGAAGAATGGAGGGGCGCCTCGCACACTGACATCGTTCTGCGCTGGGTGTCTGGTGTGTTTCTCTCGCTCTCTCTTTCTCTCCCTGCAGCCATGTTCTAGGGGGAGAAGGCGCCGTTTTGTAGACAATGGCGGCGTTTTTTGCTTCTCCTAGAGACACACAGAGTGCGTGTTTGCTGCAGCGGACGATTCCCCGAGGCTGGAGCGCCTGGCGCAGCCCCAGGCAGGCAGCCAAAGTGGCCTCCTTCCAGAGAGAGGGTGGGTGGGCTGCTGGCTCCAGGCCACGCCGCAGCCAGCTTCAAGGAAGTCACGCCGTCCACATGTCGTCCACATGACGTTCCCGTTGGAGCTCTGCCCAGGAGCCTTGGAGGGGAGCAGACGCCCTCCTTCCCAAGTCAGTCCTGCCCCCCCGTAACGCCCAAGGCCTGTGGGTGCAAACCTCGCTTGCTCTGGGGACCATTCCCCACCCCATCCCACCTCCTGCTCCCAGCTGAGGGCCCGATGGCCCGGAGTAGACCACCTGCGCTGCGTGACCCTCGGCTCCCACGTCAGGCCCCTCCAGGATTTTGCCCTTTTCTACCCGCCTCCCCCCGTATGGCTGTGACTGAGAGGAGGCCACACCCTCCCGTTCCCTTTAGGCGTGGACTCAGCACACCTTAGGGGGTCTGGGGGTCTGCAGTCACCAGCAGGAGCTGAGCTTCCCACCCTCCAGGGCTCAGTCCGCGTAGCCTGGCCGCCCTGCTCCTAGTGCTGTCCCTTGGCCTTGGGCTCGGGAGCCGCTGAGAGCCCCAGTGTACCCTGTGCGCATGGCCTGTGGGTGCAGCCCGCCCCCCAGCGTGCAGGGACCGGCAGCTCCTGGCGGCCTGGGGGCCCCAGCCCTGCCGAGTGGGTGTGAGAAGCGAGCAGCCTGCCCTCCCGCCCGGTGCTGCGGGCAGATGGCCTATGGGAAGAAGGGTCAGCTCGCCGGAAGCTGTCATGTTCTCTGGCATCTTCTCTCACATGCCCACGGGGTTGTTCAGAAAAGTAACCGTGTCACCGTCCTTTCCTCAGTAGAGGACACCCCCGCCCGTCCAGCTCCCATCAGCTCTTTGAGGCATGATCATTTCGTGTAAAAATGTCACGTGCTCAAAAGAGGAAATGCACGGTTTCTCACGGCAGGGAGTTACAGTGAATTACAAGCAAATCCACTGGTAGGACAGCTTGTTCCCATTTCCCCACCATCTCTTTGCAAAAGCCACGTAGGCCAGTTGAACATTAGGAAGAACATAAATCGCAGGGTAAGAGGGGCCCATTTAGGGTTCTGTCGGGACCAAGCTGAGAGCCCCAAGGGAGAATTCCTTCCGAGTCCAATGAGATGGTAGGATCAGGTTTCCTGGAATGAACAGGATACATTTGAATGTGAGTCCCTAAAGTGGAAACTGACCTTCTGCCAACAGTCCCCCACTCCCGCCCCTTTGAACGGACCGCATTTTATTTTATTTTATTTTTTAAATATATTTTATTGATTTTTTACAGAGAGGAAGAGAGAGGGATAGAGAGTTAGAAACGTCGATGAGAGGGAAACATCCATCAGCTGCCTCCTGCACACCTCCTACTGGGGATGTGCCCGCAACCAAGGTACGTGTCCCTGACCGGAATCGAACCCGGGACCTTTCAGTCCGCAGGCCGATGCTCTATCCACTGAGCCAAACCGGTCAGGGCCGAGCCTCATTTTAGATCCCTGTCCAAACCCAAGACAGCCTGGCACATGGTGGGCATTCAATAGATGTTTGTGAAATGACCAAGTTAGAAAGTAATCATTTGGGGGGAAAAGAGCATATTGGTGGAAGCAGGCCTTGCCTGAAGGGAGCCCTTTGGTGCATGGCTTGTAGATGAGAAAAAGAAGCTGGGACGGCATTTCTCACAGCAAAGCAGAACTCTGGAGACTTGAGAGGCCTGAGTTTTAATCTTCTAATGATTTTCTGTGTGACCCTAAAGTGACACCGCCCCCTCCCTCCCTCACATAGGGGGCTGTCGACCTGCTTCCTCAGGTGGCTGAAGGGAACCAGCAGAAGGCGTGACTGCAAGTCTTTTTTTATAACCGTGAAGATGCTTTTAGACACTGTAGGTAACAATAATGCAGAAGAATATATCTCTTTTCAAACCTCATGCCATCTGTTGAGGAAAGCACGAGCTCTGATACCCGAAACCCACTGCTGTGGTTTAGAGGATTGCTAAGAGGGAGAAGGAGTTTTCCCATCAGCGGGGAAGGGAGAGAGAGCTTGGGGACGTTTGCCCAACGGAAGAGACATGGATTCTGCGAAATTCAGGACAACGCAGAAAACACAATCCTCCAGTGACAGTGTGTCAAAGACAAGCAAATCCTCCAGGACATTCTCTTTAATATATTTTTAATAAATGTTTTATTGTATTGGATTATGGGAATTAAAGGGAACAAAGGATCCATACCATATTTTTCAAAAGCAATATTTTTAGAATCACAAATTATATTGAAATGTTTATGCCACGAAAATAAAAACAAAGATCAGAAGAACTAAACAGCATTTATACATGTCTCTGCAGAGATATATATGTATATTAGCAAATTGAAATATAGCAAATACCCACAAAAACACCCACATAAAAGAGATGCAAATTATATTTTTGACACATTTTCAGCACAATCACCTAATACAATTTTCTTTTATAGGCAGAGGTAATAAATAGTGCAAATGTATATTTATGGTGTGTTTGACAAATGTGTTTGCTTTGAGTCAGAGGGAAAAGCTCCAGTGATTTTACGGTGGAAATGTGTCTCATCCACCTGGGCTGAATTGCTCTTTTTCTCCTGGATTTCTCACTGTGACCGAGCCTGAGGTGGGAAGCACCTTTTGGTCTCAGAGCTTGGGACATGCTTGGAATAAGGGTTTGGCACATACTTGAAAATCGAGATGTCGTAGTATTTGAGTGTGTTTATCTTTGAGTGTGTTTCCACGGCTTCCCTCTAAGACGCTGTGCTCCTTGAGGGTAAGGACAATGTCTGCTACTTCTCTACAAGGCTTTCCTCCTAGAGAAGAAGCGGGGTTCACAGGTAAGGGGTCACCATCAGGCTGTGCTTGTTATTCTTCTGCCAGTGGCGATGTGGTCTTCAGGGAACCAGCCAGACATGTGCTGTGTGCCCCAAGAGGATGCCCCCTTCCGCACGTGTGAGAATCATAACCCAAGGCTGTGAGAGTATTTCCCAGCTGGTGGACTTAACTCCCAAGTTAAGTATTTCCTTTTAAGTGGATCCATCTCTGCAGTGTGTCCTATGGGGGTGCAGATGTTGACAAGTTGGTTTGGTCAAAAGAGACAGACTTCAGACGAGGCACATGGAGAGCGGCACATCCGACAGGGCCAGTCGGTGGGAAGCAAGCCCAGGGGCTCACCTATGGCAAGGAAAGGGCAGCGGAGGATGGAAGTAGAAAAGGAGGTTCTAGGACCTTTGACCGTCAGCTCCAGAGCCCCTGCCTCCCCTCAGGTGTCCCTGGGGAAGGCTGCATGGGGCCCAGGGTGTGGAGACTGTTGGGGAAAGCCTGTGTGAGTTCACTCTCATTGCAGAGATAGGGGACCATCCCACAGGGCAGAGAGAATGATGGAGACAGCTGAGGATCTGAGGTAGAGAGGGGCAGGGAGCAGGCATCAGGCCCACGCCAGAGCCTTGGTGCTCACCTGGGGGACAGCTCCGGGAGAGAATGCCTGGGCACTGGGCTGAGTGCATCCCAGGACCAGCTGGTGGACAGCCTTTCTCATCAGTGCCCAGGCTCTGGAAGGCAGCAGACTGGCCAGGCTTCACATGCAAAGGGGCTTCAGGGAAACGGGAGGCCCTGACTCTGTCCGGCCTTGCCCTATTCAGTCCCTTTCTCAGGTCCATGTCTGGTGAGGAGTTCCCCATGGGGAAGGTCAGGTGTTTCCGTCCTTAACTTGTGCATGTCTCTCCCCAGGCCTGGCGGGGAGCCCCAGACCACCCCTCCACACTGCTGTGAACAGACATATGGTTATTTCTTTAAGCTTGGGCAACGTCCTCGCTGAGGAGCTCTAAGTACCAAGAATTATTGTTATTACTATGTAGTTCCTGCCTGGCATGCAGCGAATTACCCCGCCCCGCTGTGTGGAAGACATATAGTCGCTGGGAAGCGTGGAAGGAGGAAAGACGTGGAGACTGTGAGGAGCCAGGATGAAATGTACCGAAGAGGGGCTGGGACAGGGCACCCACACACCGGTCTCCACCAGCACACTCATGCCCAGCAGCCAGAGAGGACTTCTTTCCGCTCAGCAAACATCCGGTGCCCACCCTGGAGAGGAAGCCGGGCCTGGACTCACATCCCAGCTCCAGCACTCAGCGCTGTGCTCTGGATGAGCTAGTGAGCCTGTCTGGGCCTTGATGTGTGGTGCTTGGCACACAGAGAGCTCTACATGGTTGTAGCAGTTACTATTACTACTATCACTGCTGCTATTATTAGGCCTTGGGCCAGGTGATTTGCAGAAGGAGCCCGTACACCATCTAAAGCACTGTTTTCAAACAGAGTCAGGATTCCTGCTAGGGGTCACCAAAGAGATCCAGGAGAAATGGGAACCCACAGCCAGCAGGGAACCTCTGAAAGGGGTCAAATGGATACCCCCCAGAATTGCCCAGACCCCCTGTGAGGGGGCTCTCAACTCCACTTAAAAATAGTTGTTGAGAGGTGGTGGCCTTGCTTCTGAACTGTGGCTCTGTTTCTGGGAGAGCAGTCAGTATGGCATATGCTTATCAACGAAGGGTGAGATCGATAACCCTCATCAGTTTCTCCAGCAAGAAATCCTGAGACTATTCCGGAAACCAGTGCTGCATAGTGTGTATCTGGTTCCTCTCCGGGCATCAGGAGCAGGTGTGGGGCTACCATCTCTGCTGAGACTTCTCATCCGGTCTCTGCTTCAAGCACACACAGCGCACAGGCTGGGGTGACCGCTGTGGTTTACAGTTGCTGCACAAGCCTTGCTGACCTAGGGGAGTCTGTGCTCAGGATCCCTCATGGTCCTTCCGCAGAGAACTAATGACAGAGGAGGTAAGACAGAACATCAGGGAAAGATAATGGATAAGGTGAGAAGTGACCGAGAGTCAGTGCATCTGGAGTTTGGATTCAGAGTTCTTCTAGCTCCCATGGTCAGGGGATGCTTCGCTGCTTCCTGGGAAATCGAGGGACAACTCAAAATAAGAACATCCTATCTAGAATGCAAATAAACACGCCCCCAGGATATGCTTAGGGGTGTGTATATGCTTTCAAAACAAGACTAAAAAGGGCTTTGTCTTAATAACTGGTTGCCTGATCCAGTTAAGGTCAGATCTGGTGGAGGTTGGTCCTTGGATTGTTTTTTACCCAGTTGTTTGAAGTGGTCTGATGATTTGGGGACACGTAACTAAAAGCACCACCCCTCCCCTCAAGGAACTGAGTGATACGAATTAACTCAGAAGAACAAGTTCCGCCCTGAATAAAAAAACATGGCATTTGAGTGACAGGGACTATTGAGCTGTTGGCTGTGCAAGCTGAAACCCTCATCTGCTTCCCTCTTATTCAGTCCTGTTTTGGTCTATTCCCAGAGTGGTGGTACTTCCAGGCCTGAGGATAGTAAGTCATCACTCACTGGAGCATTCATTGAGAGGTATCTTTTCCTTCTTCCCTCTTAAAGGCTCAAGCACTATTTATCAAACTTCTCTCTGCGTTAAACTAATCAAACAGAACAAAAACACCTTTTTTTAAAAGTCAAAAAAATACCCCATCTACCCTGGCCAGTGTGGCTCAGTTGGTTGGGCGTGCACCGAAGGATTTCCAGTACAATTCCGGTCGGGGCATGTTCTGAGCTCGATCCCTGGTGGGAGTGGGTGCAGGAGGCAATTGATCAATGCTTCTCTCTCATTTGGTGTTTCTCCCTCTTCTTTCCTCTCTCTCTAAAATCAACTAAAATATATTATTAAAAAATACAAGAGGAGTTAACCACACACATGCTAATGAGAGGTTCACATGTTTCTACACTTGAAACCTGTACCCCAGTAAATTCAAGTTTTTAAAAGAGGAGCAAATGCTTTGTTTGTTGGAGAGAATTTTTATGGCAGGATGTGACCATCCTGACACAGTCTCTCCCTCCTGCCCCTTCTCCCAGTTGGCTTTGAGGAGACACACTTCCAAGTTTGAGAATTCATCTTGTCTGATTAATGATGTGTACACAGAGATTTCAGTCTCATCTTCCTTCTCTCGGTCTCTTTTATGCCGTTGTTTGCTGAGCTACAACCCTGCGGATAGATGGTTCTGCCGTGATAAATGTGAAGTTTGCATAAGCCATGTAACAGCAGGACAGCCCATTATCACTGTACATTTTCCATGGCTGTGCAAACCTCTGTAGGCTATTTTATTGCTAATAGATCCACAGAGAAACAGTAGTGATTTTACGACTCTTTTTAAAATGGAAATTCATGTTTGAGAAATACAACTGGGAGGAAACAGATGTAAACCACTTAAGCATTTGCAGAAAATTGAGATGCACACTCTTATTTACAGACCTACATAGCCTCCGTCGCTTTATTTTCAAAATTAAAATAAGCAATCTGTTTACCAAGGGAAATGAGGAACTGTAAACTTGTTGTTTTTCCTTTTATACGGCAATGGCCACCATCGTTGGGTTTAATGGCAGCGCTGAAACGGGATGGCAATTTTTCCCCCTTAGATTTTATTGTCTATAACACATTCCCTCCGTAATCTGTGTGAGAGGTAGGCAAGTGGGAGAGATTAGAGTATAACTGTATGTCTGAACTCACATTATGCTTTAACAGCTAAAATGATTACCAGGCTCATTAGAAAGATTCTTACCAAGTATTTAACACTACCTGTAAATGGCTTAAAATATTGGAAGAGTCAATCAACATCTACAAAAAATGCTTTTATGTGTTCAAACACAAAACACAGCCCACCCCAAAATACTTATTCTTACCTCATATCTTCGTTTCAATCTTCATAGATTAAGAAATGGTGACAAATCTCACATTTTGGGGAAGGAGATGTAATTGAGTATCACAGAACAATGTGTCAGTGGGATACTTGTGTGTCAGGTTCCTCAGAGAAAGTTCCTTAAGACATGTGGATGCTCCTCTGATTTTTGTTGTTGTGGTGGTGGTGGTTATTTTTAGTTTTGGGCCCACATTTTTAAAAATTGTGGTAAAATATACATAACATAAAATATATAATTTTATTCACTTCCAAGTGTACAATTCAGTAGCATGAAGTACATTCATGGTTGTGCAACCATCACCATCATCCACCTTCAGAACTTTCTCATCTTCCCAAACAAAAACTCTGTGCCCATTAAACCCTGACTCCTCACCACCCCCTCCCAATAGTCCCTTATAACTTCTGTTACAGTCTCTGCCACAATGAATGTGACTACTCCAGGGACCTCATATAAGTGGAGCCATACAATAGTTTTTCTCTTGGGAGTGGCTTATTTCACTTAGCGTAATGTCTTCAAGGTTCATCCATGTTGTAGCATGTGTCAGAATTTCCTTCTTAAGGCTGAATAGCATTCCCTTGTATATACGTGCCACACTTTGTTTATGCACTCACCTGCCGGGAGTCGTCTGGTTTTAATTTTGAGGAGCATTCCCAGCACCATGGGGATGGCGGTGGCCTGCCTGTCACTGAGCACTGCACAGCAAGCTAAAGGAGAATGAAGACTGCCTGGACCAGACCTGCACAGCGAGGTGGGGAGGCCTCCTGTGAACTATAGAATTCTGGTCTCTGCATAATCCCTTGCTCTCTGAATCTTTTGCTTTCATCCCAGATCTTTGTTTTAAATGTGAAAGGGGGCAAAACTAGACCCTCTGAAAAACTGAAATTCTTTTCAGAGACTGATTATGATGAACTTCAACTCAAGATCAGGGATTAGAACGTGTTCTCCATGCTCCTGTGCCACCCTAAAGCCTCCCTCCCCCAAGCCACTCATTTCTACCATCCTGGACAGAAGCTCAGGGAGAGTTCCCGGTCATGGCCTTTGGGTCACATCCATTGAGGCACAGCCATCCCTCCAGGCTCCAAGCTCTCGTACCCTTAGTGAAAACTGTGCTCTATTGAGATGGTATGAAGAGCATTCAGAAACCTATTTATCTCTTAGGCTGGAGGAATTAAACCACTGCCCTCTAGTTACCTTGTAGTCTCATGGTGCATAGGATGTATAAGAGCTTGTTTATGGCCCCTTGGTGACATAAGCTAGTTACAAAGCCACGTGGAAGAGGCTTCAAGGCTTGACTGCCGTTGCTGCCGTCACAATTACCACGGCTTTTCGTGGACTCACCTGTGTTCTCTGCATTATAGGGTGTTGTTAACAAAGCAGAGTATTTCCCAGTACCTGTGAAATTAACTTCTGTCATCCATGTACTATCCAATAATTAAATAACCATGGGGTTTGCCTAAACGTCTCTGACATTTTACAAGGAAAAATAGACATTTGTCAGGAGGAAATCTTGTTGACAGAGAGATTCTTTGGCATTACACGTGTGTTGTGGTGTGACCTCTGACAAACAATGTTCGCGTACATTTATTTACTCTACACAGCAATGCTGTGAGGTCTTCGGGATGGTCCTGTCATCCCCATTTTATTGATGAGGCTCAGGTGATGCATCCATGGACCTCAGGCCAAGTTGTGTTTCTTCTGAGGCCAGCCCACCGCCTCTTCCCAGCAGCGAGGGCCTCATGGCAACGCCTCCTGCTTTCTCTGTTGATGCCTCTCCTGCAGCGTTCTTGCCCTTTACACTTCCTTAGCATCTCTGCAGCCATTTTCTCTTTTACTTCCCCGTGTCTTCCTCAAAACTTTGCCTTCACCTTTTGACTTCGCTCTCTCCTTTGCCACTTGGAAACACTCAATCGTGCCTCTCCTCCAGGCTCTGGATGCTGACAGGCCTGGGACACCTCTTCATCCTGGCGACAGTTTCCCCCCCCCCCCCCCCCCCGCCGCCCCCAGCGCTTGCATGCATTGATGTGCCTTCGTGAAAACGTTAAATATAGCCTCTGCTAAATCACCTTCCTCTCCGCCTGAAACATGTTTTCTGTTAGGCATCAAGGTGGCTTTTGCTTGTTTGTTTTGTCTGTGCATGGCCTTAGGTACCACAATTTTTTGCTCTCCTTAAATCCATGGCCTCAGCTCCCACTGACCCCACATGCCCCACTCACACTCCCCAAATGACCTGCCACTCTCACTGATACTAATATTGATGCCAACATTTCTTGAGTGTTACCTAAATATCAGACAGATAGTGTCCCAATTAATCCTAAAACAGCCCTGTGAAGTAGTTGGAATGGTTAAACTCCTTTTACAGATGAGGAAACTGAAGCACAAAGAGATAAATTCATTTGCTCAAAGTCATACAGCTGGTCAGTGGGAAACAGGGGTTTGAACCCAGGCAGCCTGACTCCATAACACATTAACTGCTCCCCCCAGCTGGCTCCCTGCAATGTATCACCACCTGTATCCCTCCCTGTCACAGGGTCACCTTCTGTGTCCACTCCTTCCTTTTTGGAGAGAATGAGTAGAGTACTTGACCTTGGCCTACGAAGTGGAATAAAAGTTCTTCCTGTGGTGTTTCTTTTTCCCTGTGATGGCCTCTAAAACAAAGCCAGTTTATCTGCTGATGAAGTTCAGGGACTGAAGGACAGCAAACGTGACCCTTCGTTTTAGTGTAACTAACTCCTAACTCGAGCTTAGCCTGGCAAGGTACGTGTTTCTCAGATAAGGAGCCTTCTTACCATGCATCGTCCCTTTCGTTTTCCTCAACCTTTCACGGATGCTTCAAGGGTTCTTTTCCAACCCCGCTCTTCTGCAAGATGAAACACAGCAAGCACAGTCCCAGCCCTTTCTCTGTCCTTGGATTTGTGGTGTATCTCTGCCACAGTCACTATCTGAACGTCAGCTCTGTCTCGCTTCCCTTCCCAGCTGACTTGCCCCAAGTACCACCATGTCACATGGAGATTCATTCTGGTCACTACTGTCATTCTAGAAACGTGCTTCCTTTTTTCCATCCCCTGTAGGTTTTGCCCAGCACTTACCCATTCATTCTTTCCCTCCTGGGGTTTCCATCCATCCCACCTGCTTCTCCCAGATACATGCCTTTATTGAACATGTCCTGAATATCATAGCACCTATGAGATGGGGGAGAGAGTGCTTCTATCCCTAAGAGATGCTTCTAAAGGACTCTGCTTCCCTTTTACTCAACAGGGTAATTTCCTTCTCCTCCATGAAGCCTTCCTGGATCACCTTTCCCAGTCACTGGCCTTTCTCTGAATTCAGAGCATCTGCTTTCTGACTTCCATGTTCTGCAATTCATCCTATTCTGTCTTGTGACATTTCTTATGTTACTGTCATGTATTGTGATTAATGTTTCATGCATTTATGCATATCACTCCTCAACTAAGTGTTAAATTCCTTGAAGGAGTTTATACTTCTGAATATTCTTCATACTGCCTTGATTTCAATAAATTTGCTATTTAATTTAAGCTCTGGTTGGATAGCAAAATACATTTTATTGAGCACCCAAAGCAAGAGGATTAGGTGAGCCATTCTGAAATTCCTTGAATTCTAGTTAATCATGTTCCCTTTGCCAGTTGGCATGCTAATTCTAATTAGTGAATGAAGGAGCTAATAGTGAGCATGTTATCTTCTGGTTATCTTCTAAAAGAAACTAGTCTTCAGCATGACTCCATATGTCCCAAAAATAAAAATTATAAAAATACAAAACAATTTATTTTATGTGCAGCAATATTATTTACTGGTTAGGATGCATGTTATGGACAGAATTGTGTGCCTCATCCCACCCCCACCCCCAAATTCATATGTTGAAGCCTTTACCCCTGGTACCAAAGGTATGCGACCATATTTAGAGATAAGATCTTGAAAGAGGTCATTGAGTTAAAATGACATCATTAGGGTTGGCCCTAGTCCAGTATGAATGGCGTCCTTATAAAAGAGGAAGTTTGTACACACAGAAGAGAGAGAGAGCAGACACACAAAGAGAGGCACATGTGGAGGGTGACCATGTGAGAACACAGCAAGAAGGTGGCCATCTGCAAGCCAAGGAGAGAGGCCTCAGGAGAAACCAAACCTGCCAACACCTTGATCTTGGACTTCCAGCCTCTACAACTGTGAGAAAATAAGTGTTGTTTGAACTGCCCAGCCTGTGGTATTGTATTACAGCAGCCTGAATAGACTAACACAATGCAATCTGTACTAAAAGAAACTTAAGATCCCTTCTCTGTCATCTAGTCACTGCATGCCTTGGGGCATGTTATTTAATTTGTCTATTGGTTTCTTCATCTGTGAAATGGGAATCCCACACCCACATCTCTGTGTTGTGGGAGGTGGTAGAGCCGAAGGTTCAAGACAGGGATTTGGAGTTGGACTGTCTAGAGTTTGAATCCAGACTCTGCAACCTATTAACTGTGGCATCCTGGGAAATGCTCCTTAATCACCTACTGCACGATGTTTTCATGAAGGTTGAATGAGAATGTGTCACACAAATTCTCAGTAAATGTTGGCTTTTCTTTCCTATTTGGGGGAGAGATAGTCTTAGCCAATGGGTCTCAAAGGCAAGATCATCCCACCATGACATGTGGGATGATCTTGGACATGTCAGGTTGTTCTGGTTAAACATTTCATTCCTCTAACTCCCTTTGCTGTTATTCCACATTCACAAAGCCACCTTCCCCAGGGCTCTGCCAAGCGAGAGAAGACTTTGTGGAGGTGGGCAGAGTACCCAGTTCATCCGACACTTGTATTTCTCATTGTCACTCTGCCACGTACCAATTGGCTTGGGCAGTTACTGAAGTTCTTTGTCTTCATTTTTTTGATTGCAGAAAGCAGATAATGTCACCTAGATACCATGGTGAGTTGAGGGGGTGAGTGGTATTAGGAATAACACCAGCTAACACAAACAGGACACTGAGTGTGGAGCAGGCATGTGCTAAGTGCTTTGCAAACATGATTCCATTAAAGAGGTGTTGCTAAGTCCTGTATAGTACCCAGCACACCATAAACCATACAGAGTAGCAGGTAATGGATGTGGTGAATAGGAGATACTTCTCATGTAGTGTATTTCTAGAAACTGAATATGCTGATTATGCCCATCTACAGAGTCCAGGCCATGCAACAGATTTCTGAATATAAAATGCTACATTATCATTCTGCTTTAATGCCATCTCATAAATGTAGTTAACATGTGCCCGTTCCTGAGAAATAGGTCCCCTCTCCATGTGAAGGCAAAATCAGGTTTCTTATCTTAAAAAAAAATGGCTAAACTTAGACTGTAAAAAAATTCACCAAGCTAGTGAATATGGGAGACTTTTTCTGTTATTGAACTTCTGATTTGGGTAAACTTTATTTTTAATGGGTCTGTTAGAATCCATTGTATGAATTTCGCCTACTTTACATAACCATTTTCCTATTCTAAGACATCTAGACTTAATTCCCCCACCCCCATTTTTATAAATAAACTATAAAGAACAAAATTCTGTATAAAGGTGTCTTCTTTCTTTGTTTGATCTGTGGAAATATTTCCAAAACACACACACACACATACACACACACGCTTGCGCGCGCACACCAAACTGAGGGATGCTGAGTGATATCAGTTAGGAAGCTAACCAGCCTGCCCTTAAAGGACTCGAGGAATGAAGTTGGCGCCCCCTTTTTTTTTTTTTTTTTTGTCCCTGGTGCCCATTGGAGGCGGGTGGGTGGGGTTGAGATGGGTAACAGGATTACAGAGGCAGAGGGTTTGGGATCGCCCCCCTGGGGTGCAGGGCGAGTCACTGCTGAAGCCATTTACGGAGGAGGACACTGCGTCTCCTCACTCACATCTGACTCTAATCGCCAGAGCCACCTGCACACAGCACTCGGGCGCTGTCGCCCCAACAACCATATCTTTTTTTAGCCATCAAGACCGTTGAGAGCGCCGGTGAAGGTTATGGCTGCCAGCCGCGCACGTCCCACTCGCAGGCTGATTAGTACACTGAAGAGCTCCCATTGACATTTCGTGGTTTAGCATAAAGAGTTCTTTGGTTTAGCATAAAGAGTTCTTTTGCATAGCTCAGGAAAGAGAGACAGATTTTCCAACAGCTGTCTAATATCTCTGTCAACGTAGAAATTAAATAGATTTAGGAACTTCAGGAAAACATACGCACATTTAATGCCCAGTAATGATCAATTCCAATTTCCAGTTGCAGAAACAGGAATCGTTTTCAATGTGTTCCGTGGGTTATTCCAGATAAACATCTGGCATCATTTTATTTCTTTTTAATCATTTGAATGGCGATATTGTAGGCCTATCTATTTATTTGTCCAGCTATAGAGCTGATGGTATTATGAAGATATTGAAACGAATGCATGTCTCCATCAACTTTTAAATGAAAACATTACATTGTTTTAAAGCAATCATTTTGCCTTTAGATTCGGATTATAAACTCCCTCCAAACTTGTTAGCAGTATTTTTTTATATAATTCTCACCCGAGGATATTCTCTATTGATTTTTAGAGAGAGAAGAAGCGGGGGGGAGGAGGGGGGGGAGAGAGAGAGAGAGAGAGAGAGAGAGAGAGAGAGAGAGAGAGAGAGAGAGAGAGAGAGAGAGAAACATCCATGTGAGAAAAATACATTGATCAGCTGCCCCAGCTGGGGATCGAACCTGCAGCTTAGGTATGTGCCCTGATGGAGAAGCAAATCCGCAGCCTTTCGGTGTACCGGACGATGCTCCAACCAACTGAGCGACCTGGCCAGAGCGGCCGTCTTATTTTTAGCCAGTGATAACGAAAGACAGAAACACCACCTTGCCCTGGGTGGGTTTGTGTTTAAAGGAGGACCGCCCTTTGCTTTCCACGTTGTAGAGAGCGCGCCCACCGAAGAATGATTCCAAAATCCTGATTCTGGCGAGATGTTCTTTCTGTGGACTTGTCAGTCTCAGCCAATCAGAAAACCAGTTCGCACACAGGCATGGTGTGCAGGGAGAGGCTCAAATCCCAGCTCCGCTCCTTGGTGACCTCCATCTAAGTGACGCCCTTCTCTGAGCTCCAAGTTCTTCCTCATTAGTGCAGATTAATAGCAATTGAATATTAAGTGAGATAATGTATAGGGAGCATCTCAAACTATACACAGGAGGTAAAGAAATAAGGAATTCTGCTAAGTCAAAATATAATTTTCTTATATTAATTGCTAAAAGCTAAGGGCTGCAATTTCTGACTCTGCCCATGCTTGACGTCTGTGTGGTGACAGATACCCTGAAAGATTAATAATGTTCTGAAATAGTTAGCAAATTAGCCATTTCCTTTTTTCCATCTCTTGAGGTGAAAAATTCCAGCCTAATGAAGTTTCATATTCCAGTGTAGGAAGGTGTGTACTTGCAAATTGCACCCTTTCGTTATACCTCTCGGGTATTGGTGTGCAACTTCATCACCTGGAAAATGGGTTAAAACACACTCCTATAGACTCAGGAGGCTTAGAGAAGGGTTCAGGTATCTGCATTTTTATTAAGTGCCCAGAAGACTGCACGTTTAAGGACCAGTGCATTATCTTCTTAGATTATCCATGCGTTAATCCACTCTGAACCAAGCACGTATCAGTTTAATCCACTGGTGTGACAGCCCCATTCCCCCCATGCCACACCATGTTCTCCAATGCTGGGCCGGTAGACAATGACTGTTATCCATTCCTTCAGGGACACCAAAACTAGGGGAGAAGGCAGAACTTTTAGCTGAGGGGACACCTCAAGTTTATCAAGCCGAAAAGGAATTGCCCAACCTGTTACCAACAACAAAGAGGCCATGACTAGGAACCAGGAATCCAATGGGAAGCTGAGAAGCAACAGCAGTGTGTCAAGGGGAGAAGCCAGGGCCATTGTGAAGGTCAAGCATTGACTTCTACTTGTCTGCTAGAGGCTGGGGCAGCTGCACCTGCACTACCAGCATTGTCTGACTATTGGAGTGGACCAATCTGTGACTTTCCAGGAATTAACTGAGAAAGTAATCTTTGGCCAAGAGAGGGGCTGCATGAATGCAACCACTTGATCTGCTATTGGGTCAGCCAGCTCCTTAAGAGAAGCCAGACCTCAGGAACCTAAGAACAGAAGACTGAGGTTGGAATCCTGACTCTGCCATCGCCGCTGTGTGACCTTGGGCAGGTCAATGTCATCTCCTTGCATCTCAATATTCTCAGATGTAAATGGGAATAAGGTCTATCTCATGGAGTTGTTGTGAGAATGAAGGGAAAGTGCCTGGCACGAGGTCAATACTCAGTCAATGTTGGTAAGTTTGAGATCAGACTCCTCATGTTTGCTTTTCTATATCTTTGTGAGTAATCATCCAGCAGAGTGCTTCACATACATTTAGTACTCAGATGATACCCACTGAATGAACAGATTCCTAAAAACAACAAAAATAATGTAGCTAATGCGATGCAATGCACTGATAAACACCAGGCTTAAATTCTGTCTCTGGAAGTTGTCTGAGCCATGCCCAGCCATAGTGAGATTAGGAGGCAAATGGGTAAAAAACAGTGATAAGTACATAAAGACTATTTAATAGCAAATGAATGAATAAGTGAATGAATTGTTGAATCTTAAAATCACAGAATGCTAAATACCCGCATGAAAAATGTATATTTGCTGTTAAAATTCAACCAAATATTTTAGTTACCTCCAAATGTCTGGATATCTGGGTGAAGTTAGCCAAATGGCTGATTATTTACTTAATGCCTCATTTTAATTGAATCTATTTTGAGATGGTGCAGCCTGAGACATTCTTGAGGACACGGTGAAGGAGAATGTGAGGAGGGGCCATCCCCACGAGCAGCCTCGGATGCCTCGGGAGCTCAGGCTGCAGGTTCACAATGAGCATTTCAGAGTCTCTCTTTTTAGATTCCATCATAATAAAATGGAGCTTTGAAGTTTTCCAAGACCTTTCCCTCCTAGTTTGTAATATATGAGAATTGTGTTATCCCTTAAGTTAGGTATATAATCTTCTCAGGGGCATAAAGTCCAGTTGGTGGCCAACTGCATTTTAACCTGTTTAACAAAATGTTGTAATAAATATCTGATCGATGAATATTTGTACTGTGTGTACTTTATGCTAACACATGGTGACATAAATGCCTAGTCAGAGGCGCATGTGTGTGGCCCACATCAATACTGTTCAGGCTCCTCTGTCTTATAGATTTATAACTGATCTGCTTTCCATGTTTTCTTTGTTTGGGGGGGGCAAAATCCCAAATGCACAGTTTAAATTTCTAATATTCAAATTTATATCTAGAAGTTAGTCACCAAACAGACGTTAGTGACGCACCACTGAGAATTTTGCATGCAGATTTTTATGGGGCTGCACTGAGCCAAGCCTTACAAACCTACGACGTGCTAATTTGTTGCTGCTTTTTAGTCTATTGACTGCAGAATTGTCAAATAAAAGAGGCGAGAATTTCTTACCCCAATCCATGAGTCGAAGGCAGCAGTTCAAAAAGTTCAGGAGTTCTCCTAGCTGCTCAACTGAATCTGGACATTTCTCTCCTTCGTTTGCTACTTTTTGTGCAATGTTTTGCTCTAACCCAGGAAGGGAGGATTAAGTCAATAATGAATAAACATGTCTCTTTGAAGTGACTTTGACATTTCATCTCAGTTTCCACATTAATTAAGGAAAGATTGTCCTAGTCCCCCAAGAGGGATTTTCCCCCCTTTGAGCAACTGGACTGAAATATAGTATAAAAGTGTATGAACACCCTGTTAAATGCACAGATTTAACCCCCCTGTTTTGCTCCTAATCATTATTAATTGCCTCCAGTGGTGGACATTAATTTCCCTATTGCAGCAACATGTATCTTGAGCTTGGGCATATCCTAATACATCAAGTGGGACAGGTGATATAATTCAGTTGGTCACAGCTGGAAAGGAGACAGCCACCCACATGCAGGCAGTCTGTCAACCTTAGTTACACTGCAGACACCACCACAGCCTCCGAAACAACATTGTACATTTATCTCTGGGGATAACTTTACAAGAAGTATGGCCGCTTGATTCATCCTATTTAATCTGTTATTGTCTTAATAGCTACAAGAATCAAACAGTTGAAACTCAAAACTCTGAATTCGCTTTTAGTCGTTGAAGGAGGAATAACAGAGACATATGGTAGGACTCATGGTGCAGATAAAGTGATAAGTGCTGGGTTCAGAGTGGATTATATTTTAAGGTAGATGTCACCCAAGGATTTGGAGTGAGCTGCTGATGATGTTTACTGTGATGCGACTTCAGGGTCCTGCCTCGTTTTGTGGACCTTTCAGAGATCTTGACAAGTTGCCCATCGTACCTTGTGTTTATATGTGACTGGCTCTTTGGAACAAAGTCTTTAGCTTTGTTTTCTTTGAAGCTTAGCTTACTGCTCCTTAGGGATAACACAGAAAACAGAGGCAGGGTGGGTATTAGAGTCCTCCGTTGTATGTTGAGAAAAGTGAGAACGTGATGAGGCTGTGTGGCATTGTGAGCCAACATCAAATCTCTGACTAGGACTCAATTCCTGAATTTTGGCTCATGAGTCTGGCTCTCTCTGGCAGAGATACTCCCTCTTCCTCTCTAGAATTCACTTTAGGTTAGGGAAATGCAAATGAAAACCATAATGAGATACTACCTCACACCTATTAGGATGGCCTCAATCAAAACAACAGAAAATAAGTATTTGGCGAGGTCATGGAGAAATTGGAATACCTGAGCACTGTTGGTGGGAATGTACAATGGCATAGCTGCTATGAAAAACAGCACAGTAGTTTCTCAAAAAAATACAAGAACCATATGGTCCACAAATCCTACTTCTAGGCCTATATCTAAAAGAATTGAAAGCAGAATCTCAAAGAGATATTTGTACATGCCTGTTCATAGCGATATAATTCACAATAGCCAAGAGCTGGAAACAACCCAAATATTCTTTGACAGATGAATGGATAAAGAAAACGTAGTGCATACGTACAATGGAATATTGTGCGGCCTTCAAAAAGAAGAAAACCCCATCACCTGCTACAATGTCGTCGAACCTCAAAGACATTGTGCGAAGCAAGAAATAAGCCAGTCACAAGAGGACAATTACTGTATAATTCCATTCATCTAAAGTATCTAAAGTAGTCAAAATCGTTCAAACAGAAAGTGTGAAGGGTGGGGAGGGAAGTGCCGAGGAGTGGAAATTGGTTTTCGGTGGGTATGGAGTTTCAGTTTTGCAAGGTGAAAGTTTTCTAGAGATCTGCTGCACGTCAGTGTGAATACACTTACTCACTACCGAACTGTCCACGTAAGATGGTTAGGATGGTACATTTAATGTTAGGTGGCTTCTTAAAAATATTTTGTGTGGCACAATAAAAATATGAACCTATGTGTAAATAAATAAATAAAAAGTCTAGAAGAAAAGTTTAAAAGAATACTCCCCATAATGTTAACAGTGAGTGTTAGAATTATGGGTGATACTTTCTATTTTTTTCTTCTTACATACCTATATTTGACATTTTTCTCTATAGTAATAAGTTCATGCATGGGGGGGGGGGGGGCGTCCCTCAGCCTGGCCTGCAACAATGCCAGCGTCCCGCGCCCTGGCCAGCCTCTGGCCAGAGGCCCGCCCGCCCACCCCCCCCTTCCTCCGTGGGCTGGGACGTGCGGGACGCTGGGCCCCATCGCCGGGGCAACGCCGCCAGCGTCCAGCACCCCGGCCACTATGGGCGCTACCATCTTTGTGACAGAGTGATGGTTAATTTGAATATTACCCTTTCATTAGATAGGATATATTGGAATTCTGTCCAGATTAATTTTTCATAGTAACTCTATTTTATAAAAATGGCCCAAAGCCCAGAGGTATCTTGTCCAAGTCACAGAGAGAGTGAGTAGTAAAACCAGGAGTCAGTCAGTTGCTCACCGAGCAAGGCAGCAAGCACAACAGTGCTCCCCTCATGCTCCGCTCCCATAGACACAGACTATTTCATAGGGGGATTGGCTGGGCCTTCTCTGCAAAGCATTCTTGGGATTTGCCTCACCACCACCACCCACGTCCAATGGCCAAAGTCAGGCCGTTCAGGGGGATGTAACTCGCCCTGGCACTTCCTTTGCATTTATCACATCCTTCCTTGTATGACAATTCTGTGTGGACCTGTTTTCTCCTTCTCAGTAGATTATATACTCCCTGAGGGTCAGAGCCATGTTTGCTGCATTTGTGTGTATTCCCCAACACAGTGTGTACTCACAGCGCCCCCTGGAGAGACAGCGGCTGAAGGCTTGACAGTGACGCCCAAGTACAGGAAGGAATGAATGACACGACAGGATGGCTGATGGCTCAGTGAGCACATCCACAAATCAGGACAGCAGGGCAACATTTTTCTTATGAGTCCTGGGTTGGTTCTTATTTTATTCAAAACAGTGATCCTTATCCTTATGACTTCTCTTTGATCACGCCAATTTTTATTCCTTGCACTTAGCAAGAATTATAATAAGAATTATAAATTTCGTAACTATGTCATCTCACTTCCATCTTTTAAATGTGACTGGGAATCCATTTTTACCTCAATAAAGGCAAATTTTCATCACTCTAATTTGCTTTAGCATGGAACGCAGCCATTTGATATCCAGACAGGACACATGGGTTATAAAGTGACCCTGCTCCGTGTTACGTCGCCAACCTGGTCTCTGGGGGGGAAGTCCTGGGCGGGTTCTCTTTTGTATATTGGAGATGCCGCTTGGTGTACATAAACTTTTCATGCATTATAATGTGGGTGTCCTGGGTATCAGTGTTCCGTAGGAATGCGTTAGCAGGGTCTACAGAACAGCTTTCGCAATCAGGTGGTACCCAGCCACCATCTGCACATTTTATAAATTCCCTATTTCAGGTTTTCTAAGAGTGAAGCGTGAGGTTTTATCGGTTTGTCATAAGATTGGTGAAGGGGGGGTCACAAATACATTCCCGGCTTCTGCACGAGGCACTTGAGTAAATCGAACCACACAGAGACTCTCGGGATTTCCTACGACAAACCTCAGGTGTGCGGGGACTGTCACACCTTCCTTGCTTTCACCTCCCCTGCTTTCTGGGGAAGTTTCTCGCAGGATCCAGGCCCTCCGCCCTCAGTGAATTCTCTCCTTCTGCTTTGTCTTGGAAGAGGCCGAGCTCCTCTGCAGAGCCGGCCTCCGGTGCCTTTGCCAGCTTTACCTCGGGGCCTGGCCTGGCTTTTGCGGCTGCTCCGCCGGGCGCGCGGTCCTCTGCCGCCTCGGAAGAGTCTGGCGCGCAGGGTTGGGACGCTTCCCCCGCCCGGAGGCGGGAGAGCACCGCCGGGTGGGATGCAGGGCTTCAGGTGGCGGGTCTGCCTGCGCCGCCAGCGCCGCCTCCAACCTGGAGCTCCTGTGGGGTTGCTGTCAGGGACTCGTGCGTGACATTTTTGTTATCTAGGCAGAACGTGTGTTTGGGTTAAGCTGCCAGGGTCACCGTGTCACTGAGCTCTCTGCTGAGCCGGGGACAGGCACTCCCTATCCGTGATCGCTGCCGCCGCCAGGGATCAGCGGTAGTTCCCAGAGCATGGCAGGCGCGCCCGGACGGGGACTCGCACTAGCATTGTCTCCGAGCCCGGAGGAACAAAGCCTGCTCCTGCAGATGCACGTGGAGGAGAGAGATCACAAACCACCCTGTGACTTCAGAGATGCCTTTGCAACAACGTGCAATCCCGCCGTTAATTAAAAAGAGTTAAACTTGGAAACTAGACTTTGATGCAATATGTTGTTTCCATTCTTGGAAATCCATTCACAAGGAGCTAATAAATAATCCATGAATGCTAATCTTTTAAAGTCATTTCAAAGGGATGAAGTCAGCCTGGATAATTGTAAATGCAATGGCTCAACCCCAACTCCATTAAAATGGAAAGGTGTGAACTGATTAGACACTCAACTGCTTTTGATAGAAGTCTTAAATTCAAATGCCACATCATTTGTTTTTTCGCAAGTGGAGTAATTACAATAATATTTTCTTCATTTTTAAGGTCAGCTCTCTTCAAGCCGACACACCAGCGCCCGATTTAAATGCAGCCAGAACCACTTGCCTTGCATTCATTGACTAAATGTGTACGGAGCTTAAAGGTAACATCCACCCTTATTTTCTCTGGAGGGGAAATAAATAAATATTCCAGGTGTCTAGCTGCAAAGATGGAAGGGAGGGTTGTAATGTTTTTTTTTTCCATTTCAGATATTACTAAGTGAAACTGAAATTAACGTGATTTTCCACCCTAGTAACTCTTCTTGCTGAGAAAGGTAGCTTTGTGTAAAGCAAAGGTGTGTTCTTACTACCGTAGCTTCAAACCTATTGTGATCTTAATTTTTAAAACAATGAGAAAGGAATCACTCCGTGATAAAGCCAATACTTATAACATTCTTGTAGCCTCACTATCCAAAGCAAACGTTGTAAATATGAATCTCCTGTGGGAATTGTGGTATATTAAAATACATATAAAAATCTGTATTTTTTAGGATTTTGGTGAATACCTGAAAAGTTCCTCTTAAGAGAAAACTATACAAGATTTGATTGTTTTAAGTGAGCCTGGCATTTTAAATGAGCCAGAAAATAACAACTGATCTCTGCTAACCATCAATGAAAAGGTTTCCTTTTGCCTCCTCTCTCCTGCTGTAGGCTCCGGAAGTCAGTCACTGGGCTGAAGTTAAGTGACAGAGCCGGAAGCCATCATTCCGGATGCTCTTAGGTGCTGTCAAAATACGGAAATGTCCTTCGAGCAAGCAGCTGTCTGTCTACTTTCAGAATTCTAGCAAAACAAAAGGATCAAGTACAATTCAACAAAACCAGGTAATGCTGACCAGATAGGAAACCACTGACTCAACTGGGTTAAGTCTGGGTAGAGCTCTAACCAGATCTAACAGGAGCACCTTCCCTAACACATGTGTTCAGAGATTCTGGTTCCAGGGTCCATGGCACCAAGGGTCCAACCTTCAGAGGGACCCATTCACAGTTTATTTGTCACCTGTTTAGGTATTAGAAAATGTAGAGGTGAGGGTGGGATGAGGGCTAGATGTGGGAATGTTTAACAGAAGCCAGAGAGAGGCAGCCCTCTGAAAGACGCTGCTTGGACACCTGGAAAACTCACCTCTGCGCTTGAGTCTTCCCGGGCGTGGCAGGGTAACCTTGGGTCCACAATTTATCTTTACAGCTTTCTCATCTGTAAAACAGGATAATAATATTACCTCCTTCCTAAAACTGTTAGGACAATTAAATGAGCTAATGAATGTAAAACAAAAGCAATTAACTCTGTTTAGTACATAGTAAGTGCTAAGCAATTATTTTTCATAGATTTGCAGACCATCTACAAAGGGGCTCCAGGGCTGGAAAGGAGTTTAAATGTCTTCTAACCCAGCACTTCACACATATCCCATTGGAAACGTGAATCTGTGGGCTCAGAGCCAGGATTATGGAAGCCCTGCTCAGAGAGCAGTGAGAAGACTGGTTGGAGGCGAGGCTTAGAAGATAACCTTGACAAAGAATTTTGGAAGTCATCACAATAAAAAATGGGGTTCCTTTGTGGAACCTTCTGTGGCAGTTACATGCTCCAAATGTTAGTTTCAGGCTTGACTGACTGCCGGCTGTAGAACCCATGAGAAAATCATGGTAGGGGTATGAGGTCATGTGGCCTTGACCTTGTGAGGGCCGTGGGTTTAGAAGGAAAGAGCCAGGAGGGAGGAAGACTGAAGTTTAAAGAATAAATTAATGGGGTGGCGCATGAGACAGAAAGTGGGGGGTTAAGGGCTCTGTGTTTGAGTCCACGCAGAAATCTGTGCAGGCTCTGGTGATGAAAATGTCTGCAAGGGTTTTTAAGGTTGTGTTGTCTTTCAGTTTGTACTCATTTGATTGCCTTCATGTGTGTGTTCCTCATGTAGACTCACATAACTGTGAATTCTGTATTCCTAGAAGTATAATAAGAAGTATAACAACACTGAAAGGAGAACCTCATAACAATGTCTGACAAGTTTAGCTAATTCCTAGCATTGAGCAAAGCTGGGTGTATAGAGAAGACATTTGACCCACCATTGACACCAACACACCATGCAAATAAGCAGTTATGGGCTTGGAGTCTGAAAAAAGAAAAGAAAACACACTCTCACATGTACACCACACACGTGTACACACACATACAGGAAGACATGCTTGCAGAATGATAGGTGCTTAAGAAAAACTAAAAGAGAGTGGATGCTGCTCTTAAGCTTCTCTGAGAGGCAGTACCCACAGGGGGAAGACCTCCGGCCCTGGATTCCCACACTTCTGAGTCTGTGATCCCACTGGGCCATGTCCTAACTACCAAAACCTGGTTTATGGACTGTGTGATAAGAATAATAAAAGCATCATTATGAAGTTTTGAAGATTGATGGGACAATGGAAGTAAACTAACCATAGGAATTATTCATTAAATGTTAGCTAGCTTTGCTCTTATTATAGATACTAGAGGCCCAGTGCACAAAATTCGTGCACGGGTGTGTGTATACCTCAGCCCAGCCTGCACCCTCTCCAATCTGGGACTGCTGGCTCCTAACTGCTCACCTGCCTGCCTGCCTGATTGCCCCTAACTGCTTCTGCCTGCCAGCCTGATCACCCCTTAATTGCTCCCCTGCCAGCCTGATTAACACCTAACTGCTCCCAGTCTGGCCGGATTCTCCCAACTGCCCTTCCCTGCCGGCCTGATCTCACACCCATTTGACCTCCCCTGCTAGCCCAATCTTGCTCCCAACTGCCCTCCCCTGCAGTCGTGGTCCCCACCAACTGCCCTCCCCTGCCAGCCTGGTTGCCCCCAACTGCCCACCCCTGCTGGCCTGATCGCCCCTAACTACCTCTGCCTGCCTGATCACCCCTAACTGCCTTGCCTGCCAGCCTGATCTTGCCCCCAACTGCCCTCCTCTTTCGGCCAATTTGGTTCTGATTGGTCTGTTTCTATGCCAGTCATTGTCAAAAGTGCCTTTCCTCCTCCCTCACCCCCCAGGCAGCCATTGGCTCCTTGCAATTCAACCAGAATTGGTTCTGATTGGTCAGTTTCTATGCCAGTCAGCATCTCCAGGCCTATCTCTGGGCCTGATCATAGAGGCGGGGCTGATCAGCATCTGCCCCTGACTGCTGGCAAGTGGCTGAACTGCTGACCTTTGGGAGAGAGAGGCTTGGCTGCTGGTGAGAGAGAGAGAAGCAGGGTCTGACCACCCTGCTTCTCTCTCCCATCCTCACTAGCAGCCGCTGCCACTGCTGATCAGCCCCACCTCTCTCTCTAAGAGGTCAGCAGTTCAGCCTGGCAAATGGTCCAGGCTGCTGGGAAGCAGGCTGAACTGCTAACCTCTGGGAGAGAGAGAGGCTTGGCTGCTGGCGAGGCCAGGAGAGAGAAGCAGGGTCTGATCATCCTGCTTCTCTCTCTGGGCCTTGTCAGCAGCAGCTACCACTGCTGATCAGCCTTGCCTCTCTCTCTCTCTGAGAGGTCAGCAGTTCAGCCCGCTCACCTGTTGCATGTGCAGCCTGGCAAACAGTCGAGCCTCCCGGTTGTTGCAGATTTGACGGACCCGGGGTTTTTATATATTAGGATACTGTGCCAGTGTCATGATAAAGGTACACTGTGACCCTAAAAGAATATGTTACTGGAGCATTGTACAGGCTGCATAGAGGTTAACTGTTATTATTATTACAATTGTTAGTTCAGCCAGCGTAGCAATTTATCACCACAATGGCTAGAATTTGCCAATCTGGTTCTTTTTTTAAAAAAATATTTTTATTGATTTTTTACAGAGAGGAAGAAAAAGGGATAGAGAGTTAGAAACATCGATGAGACAGAAACATCGATCAGCTGCTTCCTGCACACCTCCTACTGGGGATGTGCCCACAACCAAGGTACATGCCCTTGACCGGAATCGAACCTGGGACCTTTCAGTCCACAGGCCGACACTCTATCCACTGAGCCAAACCGGTTAGGGCCAATCTGGTTCTTGACAGTGGGTTTGCCGGCCTTTGCTGCTTGCTAGTCTTCACTGGCCTGAGGTTGGGGGGCACAGGGTTCTGTCAGATCTGGTATTTCCAGTGGAGCCTCCAAGGCTCCCCACCCCAGCTGCCAATATACCAGAGGCCCTGAAGCCAATGCCCTCCCTGGAGTTCTACAGAATTCTCCCAGCCCACCTTCAGAATTCCCCAGTATGCCAATCAGGAAAGTTTCTGCTCTAAAATGAGAAGAAAGGAAGTAGGGAGGTAATTTAATACCGAAGGTTTTCCCCACTGGACATCTTTACAGCCTCGGACTGAAGGAGGGTCCTTTCTGACAGCACTGTTCTATTTGTTTCCCAGTGTGGTGGCACGTACAGTAGCGTTTTCATACTGAAAAATGAAGGCTCTAAAATTAGATGGTGGCCGTAAATGTTTAATGGGTGCCTTGCACCGTTTATACTCTCGCTTTACCGCTGGGCTGCACTCAGCTGGGACAGCTCGAAGCTGCTGGAAACTTGCAGCCTGATTTGCAGCCAGTTCCACTGGCTGAGGATGGCTGCCCACCCACAGGCAGGCAGATCAGCAGGCTTCGCCCCTTTTCCAGGTGTCATCACCAGCTGTTTCTGCCATGGTGGAGAAGCCACGCTCTCTGGGACTTCATAGACCCCAGCTGCCTGGGGTCAAGTCCAGCTGTCTGCTTCCCTGCTGTGTCACCCTGGGCCATGGCTTGACCTCCACGAGCCCATTCCTCACCTGTAAGGTGAGAATAGCAATAGACTCACCTGCTACAGTGATAGGGATTAAATTAGATAATGTACAGGAAGGCTCTGGGCATACTTGGTAATTCCTCATACGTGTGCACATTACTACTGAGCAGACTGGCCACACACTTAGGCCATGTGCTGTACTGGTGCTATCTTGTTGAATCTTCACAACCCTGAAAGGTAGTCACTGTTCCCATGTACATGTGGGGGCAACTCAGGTTTAGGGGTAAAATCATTTGCCCCCAGGCCTATAGCTGTTGGGTATAGCACTGGAATTCCAACGTGGCCTGTCTGATGTCAAGGTCTTACTCTTCCTACCTCATGCACCATGCAGAGGCCTCATAACCAATTCCTTTCTCATGGGGCTTGGCGTCTTGACTGGCTGTGGGTCCTTCCCCACAAGCATCCCAGCAGGCTCTGCTCTGGGCTTTGTGGTTCCCCCAGAGCCAGTTGTTAGGCAAGGCGTGAGGTATGAGGCACTCACTTACCAGCCTGGCTTATCTACTTTGGGGCAGGGCCTTCCTGGCTGTGGGTTCATGACCTGGCACAATTGTTGTGACCACAGTGAAGCCACTAGCTTTGCCCAGGAGCCACTCAGACCAGGAGCCAGAGAAGAGGCAGGAAGGGGCTTTGGTTTCTATTTCAAAGGCTGGGGGGAAAAGGTCAGTCCCCCAGCTTCCTACCTGGTTCTGTCTTTATTCGTTTGGTCCTCTCATTATTTCCAGAACTGAAATCTGAAATACAGTGGTTTTTCCTTCTCTCATACCTGGCTGGCTCTCTTTAGCAAATGGCAGTCCTAGGGACAGCCATCTAGTTGCTTTTTCCCACCTGTGCAGGCCGGCTGCTGGGGGTTACCTGGCAGCCATTCCCCCTTCTTCTGCCTCCCATCTGCACTTTCCTCTGAGGAGTCCCTGCTTCTCTTCTCTCAGCCCTTGGGCTTTGGTAAGACAACCCCCACCTCCCACTCCAGGCTCATGGCTATAGCATGTGACTCAGCCCACGCCAATCAAAGCGTCCCCCTCCCCTGACCACAGGATATTCAGGAGCAGATATCAGCCAGGACTTCTCAAACATCATTTTGAATTGGTTGCCATCGAGGGAGGAAATAAAGTTTTCATCCGTATTTACATACTTCTTGGCATATACTGGGTACCCCTGGAGTTACATGTCCCCCATCTTGAGAAGCATGGTCCCACAGACAAATTCTCAGCTCCTGTGTGTTCCAGATAAAAATCTCACTGTACAATAAAGACCCAGCTTTTCAGCCCCATCTCTTGCCGTGTTGCCAATTCTGGAAAAAAAAACATCTTCTCCTCCTCTAGATCTTTGAACAGACACTTCCCCTTGCCTAGAATGCATTTCCTCCTTCTATGCCTCAAAAATTCTACCTAGACTTCCATCTAGACCCACATCAAATGTCCGCTCCTCAAGAAGCATTTTAACTTCCCAGAGTTTTAGTTGATTTCTGTTAGAGGATTTTATCTTGATAAGGGTTTGTCTGGTGCTCTCTTCCTCTCTGGATTGTGAGCACCCCCAAGTACCTCTGTATGTCCAGAAGCTAATGCAGGGCCGGAAAAAAGGCTTATTGGATGGATAGATAGACCATTGTGTTTAGAAAAAGCATCTGGTGCACCTATCACAGCATCCTGGCCCAACTGGCATCACTTTCATGTTTCATTAACAGTGAATAACACATAACCTGGTTCCTACACGGGCTGATTTTATTTATTAATTGCCAACTTTATAACAATTCATTTCACTGTCTGTGCCGGTTAAAGTCTTGAACCCTTAATAAGAAAAGGAAAGCCCGCTGCTCTTTCTCTTAGTCTGCTTGCTTCCTGACGGCTGCCAGGGAGGAGTCGATCTTAGGGCTGTGCAGAAACCGGCTAGCTGCCCACCATCCCCATTTCCTTTCCTTCTTGTTCACTCAGCTAGACTATATTTCCCAGCATCCCTTGAAGTTGGGTGTGCCCATGTGACAGAATTCCAGCCAGTGAAACATGGACAAAGTGACACATACCATGAAATATACCAAGTGTGGCCCATGAAAACAACCCACATGAGATCGTGTGTTCTCTTTCCCCAGCTGCTGGCTGGGAGTGAAAAGCTCTGAGATCCCTGAGGGGGATCGTGGTAGTGGGGGCCGGGGAGAGGTAATAAAGATTCAAGATGGAGGGAGCCTGGGTCCCTGAATCACCGTGTGGACAGCCACTGCCAAGTTTTCACATTGATCTAGGTTTCAATGAGAATTGTCGCCGAAACCGGTTTGGCTCAGTGGATAGAGTGTCGGCCTGCTGACTGAAGGGTCCCGGGTTCGATTCCGGTCAAGGGCATGTACCTGGGTTGCGGGCACATCCCCAGTGGGGGGCGTGCAGGAGGCAGCTGTTCGATGTTTCTCTCTCATTGATGTTTCTCCCTGTCTGTCTCTCTTCCTCTCTGTAAAAAAATCAATAAAATACATTTTAAAAAAGAGAGAATTGTCACATTATACTCTTAAACCCAGTGATGTGCTGGAACTAACTTATTCTAGTCTGTAAAGCCAGTGATTAAATTTTGACGAATTTTGATGAATTTTGGACATCAATTGTTAAATACGGTGATTATAAAAAGTTAAAGTTTAAAAACTAGCAATGAAATTCATTATAATTTTAAATAATATTCAAAACTCCTCCTGACCTTATAATTTTACCATATTTAACTGTTATGTACTGCTATTCAGATTATTTTTATGAAAATACTATGTAATCAAAGTGTTACAAATATCTCTTCCCAACTCTGCATTCAGTGATGTCACATTGTGGCTTGAAATCAGCCACGGTGTCAGTATTCACACCATGGAAATTGGCAAACATTATACACCAGTATTCCCCTCACCCTCCCTGGAAAAGGTTAACCCATTGCCAGAATACCATTCTAAGGTTTACGTCTAACAGGAACAAATACTTCCCTAACACGTTGACTTGCTACTTCAGGAAAGAGCATAACAGATTACAGGCACCTTGGCTAAATGCAGCTCAACATAAAGGAAGAGAGCCAGAGAGCCCTCCGCAGGAGCCAGGAGACCTGGTGAATGAAGCATCACGCAGTGCTCCGCACACCCAAGCTGGACGTGACAGTGTGTGCCTGAGATCCTCACTGAGCTTCAGAGCATGAGGTGATTAGGCCGGAGGCACAGCGGTTGTCATTGCCTGCTTTCATGTTTATTGGCTGCAAACAGCGGGGAATGGAAATGTGGGCACTGGGTTTCAACCCACATCTCTTGCTAGAAGATACAAAAGTGGGGACACTCTTTGTTCCTGCCCAGATTCTTTGTGGAAGAGGATTTGTCCACATTTTAACTCTCAGCAAGTGCATAGATTTTGGCACCCGTGTCTGGAGTGGACCTAGGCAGTGTAGAGAAGCCAAAAGGATGGGAAGTCCAGGGCCAAGGCGGACCCTGGGCTGCAGGTGTGAGGACAGCAGGCTGTGGGCCCGAGCCCAATCGACAGCGTTTGAATTCACCAGGTTTGCACATGGCCACATGATCGAAATAATTATCCTTTGTGGAAGCCATAATATTTCACGTGGAGGAAGGCAGGCAGATCCTGGGGCAGCTCGGTCCTCCTCTGCAGGATATAAACTGCTGAAGTAGACCCCAGAGTGAAGGGCCATTTGCGAGAGACATCACACAATTTGCAGGACGTTTCTGTGCAGGCCCTGGATGGACTAATTCTGCTAATAGAGTATTTGATTTAATGGCACATTAAAGGGGACAGGGAGCACCGTGCACATCCTTCAGCTCCGCGGCTGATGGGTCACTGTAGATACCAGGAGGAAGGAGTCCAACCCTCCTCGGCTTCGCCAGGGCAGCGAGAGGCGCGGGAGCAGACACGGGTCATTTTGCAGGTTGGGTTTTGGTTCAGGAGTTTGGGGCAAAAATCATCAGGTTAATGCAGTTCTTTCGCACTGACACAATGATGACGAGTTTCTTTCCCTTTTTATTGAAAAAAAAAAAGAATTTTCTAGATGAGGCTAGAGTGGAATAAAAAGGAAATAGCAGGTCCTGAGTGGACCACCACATTTCCTCTCAGCATTGTTTGTTTCCAGCCTTGTGCCCCTTGGTTCCTTCTGTCATTTTTGAGTGCTTTCACTGTGCCAGGCTCTTTACATGTATGCCCAGGCATTTACATGTGCTTTGTGGTATAACCCTGTGAGGGACCTGTGATTGTCATCCTACTTTGCAGATGAGTAATCTGAGATACAGAGAGGTTAAGTACATTTCTCCAGGTTGCACGGCTTGCTGGGGCCAGAGCATGGATTTAAACCCAAATTTCTCTGACCCTAGAAGCTGGGTCCTTGACCCTACAAAGAACTTTCCTTTCAGCTAGAAGGTGGGGGACAGCAGGACTCATCAAACAGCGTCACCAGAAAAGCCCAAGCCAGAAGTGGTTTGTTTAGAGATGCAACCAAACCGTGTGTGTGTGTGTGTGTGTGTGTGTGTGTGTGTGTGTGTGTTATCCTAAGTACATGATAGAATTACCCAGAAATTCTGATCTATTTGGTCAGTGGTGGGTTGAGAAGTTCTGACATTGAGGCTTGCTAACTGACTGATTGCATGCGTCAATGGATGGATGGATGAATGAATGAATGATGAATGAATGAACACACTTGAGACACAAAGCCTTAGACTCTGGCTGACCCCCACCAGCCCTGGAGATTTATGACTCGCTTTGCCCTGGAGTACTTAGAATTTGCCTTGCACAGCCTCTTGGTCATGCACCGGGTCAGGGGACTGTGAATTCAGACCCAGTAAGTTCATGGATCCCTTGGTTGACTTCAAGAACACTAATGAACGTTCTCTTAGTCCCAATTTACAAAATGAGAACGATGATTCCTCCCCACAAGAAGGAACTGAAAAATGCTTTCTAAGGTTGGGTGGCAGATGCCGTGAAGTTACAACTCGGATTCAAAAGATGCCCCCTTCCTTCTTGATCAGCTCAGGCAAGAGCTCATCTTCAGTTCTCTGCCAACTAAGAATGCCAGAACCCGTGGTGGTTAGAGGCTGTACCAGCACTCATGCCCAGCAACCACAGGTAGCACCTTTGGGTGCTAGAGGGCTGTCATTCTGACTACACCTCAGGCAGAAGCTTCCTGTAAGCCATCCCTGAGGCCTGAGTGGAGCAGACCCCACCATCACAGCCGCGTCTGGGAGGCCAGTTCACAGAGCGGGCCAACCTCGTTCTGTTGTTCCAGCGACCCCTTGCTAAGCCTGCTCCCCTTTGTCCACCTTCGGAGGAGAAAAAAGCCAGAAGTCCAGGAGAGTTCAGCTGGCAGAGTCCCACTCTCTCCCGCCATCAAATGCTTGGCGATCCCCTGCATTTGAAAAGCCACAGATGCCTGCTCTGCCTTCCAGCACCAGGCAGGAGAAATGAGACAAACAAGCTTGGAAAATAAATCTGACTCTCTGCCGGCTCCAATAGCCAGCCGACAAGTGTTCGTCCATCTGCCGCGAACATTCACACTGTGAATGCGTTGATTTGATAAGACCCTCGCGTAATTGATTGAGGGTGAGACGGGCTCCTTGACTGGCCTCTCTGTCTGTTGTCTGATATCTTCCCACACCTGATGTGTGACAAAGAAGGAGAAACCAAAGATTGGTCTGGCACTTATTGATGGAATGGCACAGAGACTACTGGCTTTCCTGGGATAGTATACTTTTTAAAAATATTTTTTTATTGATATCAGAGAGGAAGGAAGAGGGAGAAAGAGATAGAAATATCAATGATGAGAGAGAATCATTGGTCAGCTGCCTCCAGCACGCCCCCAATTGGGGATGGAACCCAAAACCTAAGCTTGTGGCCTGACCGGAAATCAGACCATGAACTCCTGGTTCATAGGTTGATGCTCAACCACTGAGCCACACCAGCTGGGATGAGATAGTATGTTTTTTTGAGTTCTTGAATGGCAGGAACTGTTCTTTGAGTGCTTCTTTCCACTAACATATTTGCCTTATCTTCACAATATTGCATGCGTTCTCTCCACCCTGGCTGTCCAATTGTATTTATAGGTAACAAAAAATAGCTAGAGGTCTGTTGCTATACCTGAAGTCTGTCCCTAGTAAGGGGGACACAGGAGCAACCATGGACTGACCTGGAGCAATGCTAACTGCAGAACTGTTGTTTGGGATATTAGCCTGGGAATAATACTGATTTTACTCCTCACGGCAACCTCAACAACCCACCTGCCTCTGTGGCTGTGGCATTCAGATGTCACCACCATTTCATTAAATGGGACCAAAACAGCTGTGAGGGCGGCTGTTTTGTGTTATCGTACAAAGTCACCGTAACTTACTTTACAAAGCAGCTCTCACGGCAACCACAACAACCCACCCGCCTCTGAGGCTGTGGCATTCAGATGTCACCACCACCTCATTAAATGGGATCAAAACAGCTGTGAGGGTGGCTGTTTTATTTTGTCATACAAAGTCATCATAACTTACTTTACAAAGCAGCTAGCAGCTAGCAAGCACGCCTGACTTGGATAAGCTGATCACAAAAGGACGAACATGACAGAGGAACAAGACCGGGGCTGGTGGAACTGGGAGATAGCTAGAAGTCATGGTGCACTGAAAATGACCCAGAGCGCATGACCGTATGGTTATTTACAATTGACTATCAGGCGAAGATATACCCCAGGACAGTGGTCGGCAAACTGCGGCTCCCGAGCCACATGCGGCTCTTTGGCCCCTTGAGTGTGGCTCTTGCACAAAATACCACGAGTGGGCGCACATGTACAGTGCGATTGAAACTTCGTGGACCGTGCGCAGAAGTCGGTTTTCGGCTCTCCAAAGAAATTTCAGTCGTTGTACTGTTGATATTTGGCTCTGTTGACTAATGAGTTTGCCGACCACTGGGCTAGGACAAGTTGAGTTTAGCATCTAATAAACAAACACCTAGATACTAAGATTCAGTTCAGTCTAAAATTGATCACTAACGGGCCATTCCTAGAGGCAGAAGTTCAGGTAATATAGCACCTGTAGGTCTCCTCTCCTGCCTGCAATCCTCACCTCCCTCCCAACCACCCCACCCAGTCCTGAAGCAGCATAAACCCCATCAAAACATGGTTTTTACATCTTGGAGACATGCTGAACTTGCTGGACAACTTCTTCAGCTGGACAGCATGGCCAAGCCTGCGCGGCTAAGTTAAGTCATTGACTTTCAAGTGAAACAGAGGCTAGATTTGCATTTTGCCCATGAAGCTTATTAGCTGTGTGTCACCAGGAAAATGTCATCCCTCTATTACCTCAGTTTACTCATCTGTAAAATGGGCTTCATGGGGACAGCAGATCTTGCGAATGCTCTGCCCTTACCTTGAACCTTACCTCTTCCAACTACATTCTTTGCCCTAAAGCTTTTTCTGGTGGTCGGAGCCCACTGCGCCTGCTCGCCTGGCAGGATGGATGCACCAGAGAATTAATACTCTGGGAGAGGAGCTCTCAACAATGAGGATGGGGGCTGGTGTATACGCTGGTGCTGGTATATAAACACCTCAATGCCCCGGCCCCTCGAGTGGAATAACTCTAAGATACAGGTTCTCCATCAACTCCCAGACTTCTACAGCAACATCAGTCTCCAGCTGACCACAACATGACTTGCTTAATAATAAGCCTTTGTTGGCTGTCTCCTTTCCTTGTCTCACTTCCCCATGCACCTTCTGAGGTTTCCTGAAATCATCTGCCAGATAACTTCAGAGGCCTTTTTCTCATTGGCCTCTCCAGAGAGAAAGCCTGTTCTAATCGGTCTCCCCATTTGATGTGCTTTTTTTAAGCCTGTGGTCAGGGACACCCTGCAGATCTATACATGAGATTGTCCAGTTCCCAGTATGTTTGCTCTCTCTATCCTCAAGACCCAGCAATGCTCCTTCCCCAAGTGGTATACACTTCTGCATTCATGCTGTTTGATACTGGAAATAGCCTCGGATTTCCTTTTGAAAACTCCATTATTGGGGCAGTGAATTAAGTTGCACAATGCTATTTCCTTCCTGAAATTGGTACATTCAGTCCCACATCATACTTCCACAATGTGGCGGATCAATACTACTCTGACAACATCACCTCTCTGAGGACAGCACAGCAAACTTCTTTATCACAAATCCCATTTTATTCTTGACTTCCAGTATATAATTGGGAATACTTTTGCAGAGGAAAAAAATCCATGAATCACTTTTTCTCTCTTAACCTAGTAGGGTCGTATGAGCATGCAGGCATTCAAAAAAATGAGCAACTATATGCCCAGCCAATGTGGCTCAGTGGTTGAGCATCGTCCTATGAACCAAGAGGGCTTTGGGCTCAATCCCTAGTATGGGGTGTGCAGGAAGCAGCTGATCAATGATTCTCTCTCATCATTGATGTTTCTATCTATCTCCCTCTGCTTTCCTCTCTGAAATCAATAAAAATATTTTTAAATGATTAACTATATACCAAGGGTTTGGGGTGTCTTGTTCATGGGACTAGTTGAGAATTAGCAGTTATTAGTGGGAAAGTTGAAGCCTAGAGCTTGTTAGCACATTTAGTCGGAGCAACGGTGTTAATGAACGTAGTATTTGCATTTATTCCTCATCAAGGCTAAATGAAACTAGGTATACAAGTTAGGTCAAGTTCATCTTCTGGGAGGAAAAACAATTCAGAGCACATACTCTCCTAATAGTGGGACAGTCACAGAAGAATAACAGCCAGTATTATTATTAATCCTCATTACTTGAACTCGAGCTTTTGGGTCAGGGCACCTGTGCAAAGGAGTACCTATAGGCTTGGGCACCAGGGAGCCATATACAGCCGCACAGTGTGGCCATGGCACTCTGCAGAGGTGCCATTTCCTAGATAGCAGCACCAGTGCCAACTCCCGCTGGAGAGCTTCCTCCTCCCTGAGGGTCTATAATCCATGAGACGCCTGGTAATTCTGATATGTGTCTCAGGGTAACACTTGTTTCAATTCTTCCCCCTTTTAATCAGTTCAAAGTCAAACCCATTTCAGTGCTGATGTGCCAACGCCACCCTGAGGGAGTGCTCACAATCTGTTTTCCGCTCATTTGAGGGATTTAGGAATGCCTGGTAGACAGTATCTTATTGGGACCAATGAAGCCTACATAAAGCGTAAGGGATGTTGACGAAGTGGCTCTTGGCTTTCATAGAATTTCCTCCTCTGGTGTTCTGGACAGCCCATAATTTGTCCATGGAAAGGGCCGCTTCAGAAAATTGCACTCTTTATGGTGGCAATTCAGTCTCACATCTGAGTTCTTGATAGTAAAGTATTTAATGTAAAAGTATATTTTGATATAAAGTCTGTAGAAACACACTCCCTCTGTTATTTGGGTCCTCTCGCCAAGCAGAGACCTTGGGGCTGGCTGCTTCATGACTGTTTCGTTTTCCCATTCAATCCATTTTCACTGAAAAGGAGACATAAGCAGTGAAGCCAATATAGTTTTATTGGATCCAATGCACTGCCACTAAAACAAATATATGTACACTCAGGCCAATACACTTTTATTAAAACAAATAGAATTTAATTCAAACCAGCATTCAATACATTTTCTCAAAGCAATGAAATTAAGCTGTGCCAGTACTTCTGCTCAATATGTTTTCCCAATCAGATCCATTTGAACAAAGTGAAATATATTTATCATAGATAACACACTTTTATTAAAAACAAATTCGCTGAAACCAAGTTTTGCTCTGAACTGATAGATAAAAATTCTAACCAATTGTCCAATTAGATCATAAAAACGGATGTATTTTTATTTTTAGCAAAAGCATTTCTATTTAGGTTCTCTTTAAAGCACACTAATGAATAATAAAAGTTGCTCCAACAATGTCTTTAATGGAGCATTTTCTCAAAAGTGTGTCCCTTGGGGTTGAAGTACAATCTAGACAAAGAAAAAAAACCACTTAGGGAAAAAGAACAGTGCTGGGAATCGGGTTACAATAAATTCAGATTCGCAATGATTACATATGTAAGTCTACCTATGTGGACTTAGAGTGAAGTTGTTGGACACGTGTGAATGCAAAAGACATGTTTGGACACAACATGGCTGAGCACCATGTAGTTGTGTACTTTATCACGTTATCCCGAAAAACCCTTCCTTATGGGCGTTCAAACATAGAGTCTCATCTACCTGAGGGCACTAGGGATTGTTCTGCATAGGGAGAACTTGATGGAAGAGTATCCAGTTGGACGCAGGTGCAGGTCCACTGGGCTCCTGACCTGAGGCAGGCCGTCAGGTAGAGCAGTACATCCAGAGAAGTCAGAGCCCAGCCCCTCAGGGCACATTAGGGCTTTACTTTAATCCATTGCCTAGAACCCCTTCCTGTTTGCCTCTGCAGTGATCCCCATACTCTGTCTTATCTGCTTCCTCCCTACCCAAGGCTACACGTCTGTATTTCTACTGCCTTCACTAAGCAGCCCAGGAAATGGTCTTTAAATCAAGACTGTGGGTTCCCAGTACTACTTCCTCCTTCCTGCCTGGCCAAGTGCAAGAAGTACAAATTATGCCCATGAGTCATTGGGCAAATAATCCATTGACCTCTGAGGCAACCTGGCCTTGAATGGACTAGACCCGCCCTCTGAAACACAGCTAGTCATGAAAGATACTTTGAGCACAGTTAGCACAAGATGTTCACCACAGAATTATACATAAAGGTGAAATATTGGAAACCCAAATATCTAGCACCTGGGGGATTGGCTAAATATATTGAAATAAATCTTCCCAATGTATTCTATAGTATTAGTATCACCACAGTGTTAAAAGCATTCAAAGTGATATTGTAAAGATGAGAAATGCCCATGGTATATAAATAAATAAAAAATGCTTAACAAAACACGATACAAAGTAGTACCTTGTCTTTTTAAAATAGACATACATGTCTATGCATAGACAAAATAATGAGATGACACTAAAATGTTAATAGGGTTAAATGAGTGATGTTATCGATTTCTCTTCTTTCAAAAATCTGCATTTTACAAATTTCCTATAATGAGCATGTATTACTTTTGATATAAGAAAAAATGTTTTAAAAGTGATTATTTTTGAAAGACAGTGTGAAGTCCAACCTGCAACCTGGTAACCAAATACTGGGTCTGCATCTGTAATCTGAATTCTCCCATCTTTTTGAAAAGGGGCAGCATTCCACCTCACTTTCCTTTCTTAATATATTTTTATTGATTTCAGAGAGGAAGGGAGAGAGAGAGAGAAACATCAATGCCAAGAGAGAATCATTGATCAACTGCCTCCTGCATACCCTCCACTGGAGATTGAGCCCACAACCCGGGCATGTGCCCTTGACCGGAATCGAACTCAGGACCCTTCGGTCCACAGGTGGACACTCTATCCACTGAGCCAAACCAGCTAGGGCCCACCTCACTTTCCTTATCTTTTTGCAAGACTCTATTTGAAGACCTTGTTTAACTGGCCGGCCATCACGCACTTATACAAGAACCCAGGTAATAAATGTCTCTTTGGGTTTGTTCCAGAAGCAGTGGCCCAGCAAAAAAAGATGGGTATGCTTTACCTTGTCAGATGATATGAACTGAGTCTCCCCCGCCCCCCCAGATTTTCCTTTTTGCCTTAGCTCAAGCCATGCTTGGCTGTTCAACTGATCTCTTCTCAGGTGTCTGGTAACACCTAATGCCTTTACTCCTTTTTAGTAATTAAATTCTACTTTCTTCCTCTATGTTCTGGCTTTTTATTATACTGATTTATTAAAAAGATGCCAGTTTGTTTTGGGAAAAGATTTGAATTTTTAAGAATTCTATGGAATGCTTGCTTTGGCAGCACATATACACAAACTGAAACAAAAGCAGAGAAGATCAGCGCGGCTGCTGCACAGGGATGACATACTAATGTGTGAACCATTCCCCATTTTTTGATGGTTGCCAGAGGTAAGGGGGGGGGGTATTTGGGCGGGGGAGGGGGAGTGGCGGGGAGGAGGCGGTGAAAATGATAAAGAGGAATAAGAGCTACAAACTTCTAGTTATCAAATAAATATGTCACAGGGATGTAATGTACAGCACAGGGAATATACTCATATACTCAATAATATCACCATACCTTTGTATGGTGATAGGTGGGTTACTAGACTTATCATGGTGAACACATCATCCTATATAATAAAAGGCCAGCAACCACAAGCGTAATGACCGGAACAACCACTTGACCAATCGCCATGAGGTGCATTGACCACCTCTCGGTCCCTTCCCCCGCCCCCCCGGCCCGCAGGCTCCGATTGCAGCATGGCAAACGGGGAACCACAGTGAACCGAGGTGAGTGGTGAACAGCTGACCGGAGCCCTGCTGCGGTCGAACTGGCCTCTTGGTCCCTTCCCCCGGCCCACAGGCTCTGGGGAACCAGAGCCATGCTGCCATCAGGAACCATGACGAACCTGGGGGTGGCGGTGGTGGGGTGGGACTGCGGACTGGTGAGCGGGCAGAAGATGGCCCTGATCGCAGGCTAGGCCTAGGGACCCTCCCCGCACATGATTTTGTGCGCTGGGCCTCTAGTAAGGTAAATAAATGTAGGATCACTATTTTGTATACCTGAAACTAATATAATATTATGTCAACTATACTTTTACCGAAAGAAGCAAATCCCAAACAAATACAAATATTTGACCGTGATCACATGAAGAAAATTCCCGCGGCCTTCTCGGGGTCAGTGGGGTATCACAGAGCCCCAGCTACACTGGGGGAGTGACACCTGAGGAGGAACTGTGGGAAAAAAACTAAAGCTTGGGAGTCATCTCATTCCCTTTGCTCGGGTACAAGGTCCTCTCTCCTCTGCTTGGCACTGACAGGGGCAGTTCAGCATCCCTGACTGGAGGAGCAGCGAGGGCGCCCCCTGTGGCATGGAGGTATTGGACAGTGAGCCCAGGAATGGCAGGTGTTCTCTCGCCTTCATTAGGACCCTCGGTGTACCCTGCGGAGAAGGTTTGCTTTTCTGGGCTTCTTCATGCATGTGGTCCTTAGTAATGAATTCAGCCCCTTAAATTCAACCGTGTCCTTATTTGGAGTTTTCCTGCCTCCCCCTGTGAGGAGAGAAACGGGGACAAGAAGAAGGAGAGAGGGATGGTTTGGTGGTTGGTGGAAGAGAAAGAGAAATACAAACAGACAGTCGGGACAACACAGAGTACACAGGACATGTTTAATTAATACTGATGTTTATCCCGCTGCAGTTGAACACTGGCGGAAAAAATTGCTGTTCATTGTATTGTTTTAGATGAAAATGGCGGAAATAAATGGAACTGTCAAAGTTATAAACCTTCCCATCTTCATTAAAAATAAAGAGTTAAGAAATGAACAGCAGTAGCAAGGAGCCAAGGTGTTCAGAGATTTCTTCTTCTTCCCCCCTAAGACAATGTTCCCAACAAAGACTGTCATCTAGGCATTGGGTTTTCTGTCCTGCTATTATAGTCATTTCACTTTCTCCTCCCCTGGCAAAGATTGCTCAGAGCCTCATCCCCACCCCCAGGACAGGCCTCTTCCAGCCTGGACTTCTTCATGGGCCAGTCACCCTCCCTCACTGACCTTCAAAGCCTCCCATTCCCCAGTTCTTCCTTCTGCCCCTGGGGAAATGCCTTCTCCAGAAGTTGTCTGCGCTTTAACCAATCTAAATATCTTAATGACCCCCTGAGATAGACATCCCCTTTTCACAGAGGTAGACACTGAGCCTCAGAGAAGTCAAGTGACTGAGCCCAGGTCACACAGCTCCTGCAGCAACTGAGTGACAGAGCTAAGATTCACACCAGTCAGCTGACCCCAGAGCAGGTGATTGCCCTGCTTCTCGCTGCTTCCCTAGGAAGTCTCATGGATCGTCTGACTTCATGTCGGCTGGTGCAGAAAAGGAAACTGAGGCCCAGAAAGATGACATAGCTTGTCCAAGGTCACTTGGATTGTGTCAGTTAGCCTTGGGCTCTCTCTACTCCACCACATTGCAAAGCTCATTATAGTCAAATAATTTAGCCAATATATTCAGTAAAATTACTGCCACTAAAATTACTGCCAGCGTTTTCTAAGAGAAAGCAGCTTCGTTCCAGTCTCATTCTCCATCATTTGTTTTTTTAACCAGAGGCCTAATAAACATCGCAGCTGTGGTTGTGTTTCATCTCCTTTCATTTCCTCTCCCTGCCCTTAGGTGGAGGTGCCAATGTATGACAACATGGCTTTAAATTGGGCCAAGAGGAGAAGGGAAAAGTTTGGAAAATATAGGTAGGATCAGCACACTAGCTCTCTCTCTCTCTTTCTGTCTCTCTCAATTTCTTTCCACTCCACTGTCCTTCTGATGTCCCTGGGAATCCAACCTCAGTCTGCTGGGCTTAGGAAGTTGCTGAAGCCAAAGGCTGGTCTACCAAGGAAAGAGGAGGCAGACCCATCAGGGAACTGGGAAGAACTTTGAAACCACATCAGTTGCTGCTTCCCCTTGAGAGGGAGAAGATCAATCACCCATTTCTACCAGATTCATAGACTCTGTCAAAAAAAAAGAGACCAGACAGAGATATTTAATGTCTGTTGCAACATGAAGGCCTGACTGTGGATTGAGACACAGAGGGTGGTAGAAGCAGGGACCTGAGAATCAGATGGATTTTGTTCACAGTTGGGACTAAGTAGTCAGTAGACTAACCACTTGGCTAGTGGTCTGGGGGAAGTCATTTATCCTCTCTGAACCTCAGCTCTCTCACCCGTAAAATGGGACACTAGAATACAGTGGACTCTCAATATATATAGGGTGGGGCAAAAGTAGGTTTACAGTTGTCAGTATGCAAAACAGCTATTCTTGTATTATTATTTACTAATTTTTGTATTACTTATCATTATTATTATTAACCTACTTTTCCTTACCCCTGTATACATTTGATGAGTTTGAATTGGAGTATTTGAAATCATTTGGTTTAAAATAAGCAGAATAACCCAATTCCTGTTCATCTGGAATTCAATTGTCCAGCTTGGAGTTTCAAAGACAACAAAATCTCTCTTTTTTTTAAAGGTTGTTATCTTTTAAAATACATGTGTATATATTTTTTATTATTTCAGAGAGGAGGGGAGAGAGAGAGAGAGATAGAAACATCAACGATGAGAGAGACTCATTGGGCAACAAAATCTTAATGGCTGAATGTCAGTGGGGTAGTCCTAAAATCTATTAGGAGACGAGCAAGCTCCATGACGTTGGTATCCTGGAGGCAATGCCTGATGCATTTAGTTAGACCTCTGATAGACAGACCCAAATGTGCAGGACCACTCACTTGTGAGTGATGGTATGCATGAATGTCTGCACACTCGTGCACTCACACACAGGACCATGAAACTCACACGAAAAGAAAGGAGCGGGAAAATCATTACATTCGTCTAACATGAGCCCTGTAGAACTCAATAGTGAGGGTAAGTTTTCCCCCCAATACCCCAACAGGCTAGAGTAGCCACAAGCTTTTAGATAATGTATTTATTATCTAAACACTAGCAGATATTTTACTTAAACCCAGAAATGTTCTACCAAGAAAGAAAGGGAACTAAGAAAACAGAAGGTAACTGGTATTTCTCAGCTACTTAATCTCATCACAACTTCAATAAAACCAAGTGTACCCTTGCCTTGTCCCTGCTGATTCTGCCAACCAACTGACTGGATCGGAGCAGATTTAGGTTTTAAATGCCTAAATGCCCTCTAATATCATCTGGGCAAATTAACTTAGGTGGCTGGACATTGTGTTCTAGCCCCAGAGGATGTTCTTTTTATTTAATTCTTTTGTTACATCCTCACCTGAGGATATATTTGTTTGGAGAGAGAGAGAGAGATTGACTGCCTCCTGTGCATGCCCCAACTGGGGATGCAACAGGAAACCTAGCTAGGTATGTGCCCTGATCGGGAATCCAACCCACAATTTTTTTCGTCTAACCAATCGAGCCACCTGGCTGAGGAGAACATTCTTTTCCTGTCAGAAGCTCCAGCAGCCCAGTGCCACGGTGAAATATCTGTAACCTCTTAACATTTTTCTTGATTTCTTTAAGAGTGAACATTAGATGTATTAAAAACAACAACCCAATCGTTAAGCCCCTTGCGGTTCTCCTAGGAGCCAGCTCTGTCGCTTCAATCAGATTACCGACAGCTCATTCTCATCCCGGCCATTCATCTTTTTTGTTTACTCCCACACCAAGTGACGTTCATCTGAGCATCAAAAAAGAGGAATCCGAATTGAGAACAACAAGAGATCTTTCATTATTTACAGTGTTAAGTAACATCTATTTGCTTTCATTTGTTTCCACACAATCAAGCGCTGGGTTCTGATTAAACCTGGCACGTGTTAATTACATCGGGGGCCTGGGCTTGTTTTGCCTGCAATAAAGGGTTCCTTAAGGTGGGACCTGAGCTGAAACGGGAGGCTCTGGGCCTCAGAAGTCACCCGCCTCCATGTGCTTCCTCGGGGGGAGTTTCCAGCCTCAGAATGGCAGAAGCGGATGCCAGCTTGCCACCGAAAAGTGACAGGATTTTGGGTTTGGTTTTGCTTTGAAGCCCTCAGCTTTATCACCCGTTTTATGGGCTGGAGTTAAGTAGCAGTACAATGCCGTTTGCTCTCTCGCTGCTCAGCACTAACAGCCATCACGAGCCATAATTAGAAGTAAAACCACCACATAAATAACGTGGCAGAAAAATGGCCAGGAGGACGAGGCAGACTTTGGCTGTGGGAAACTTCAGCAGGTCCTGGGTATCCATCACACTTAAGGGGCACTGTGCGTTTTCGCCCATATTTGTCTCACTAAAGCCAAAATGGGAGCCATTTAGACTTTCAAATACGCTTTTAAAAATAGACAATGCCATTGGAAACAGACTGTCTGCTATTAAGTGTGAGGGAGAAACCCTTCGCCTGGAGGCCAGGGCAGCTGCAGGGCTGGGAGGGGGAGAGAGGGAGCCCAGAGGCAAGGAAGGGGGAAAACTGAAGAGGATGCCTAGACTTCCCCCAACAGGGAGGTCTGGAAGAGTTCACTCAGAACCCAGAAGTGCTGCGCCCCACGGAGCACGGGAGGTTGACTGTGCTGGGGGAGCAGAAGCTGGTGGCCGTGAAAACGTTGCTGCGTGGCTTCCACTCGGTGATGAAGTGAGAGCAGGGAGACTAGCATTTTGAGGCACCTGGACACCTTACATCAATTTTCTTGAATTCGCATAACAGTCTTAGGAAGTCAGAGAAAGAGAAAATGCATTGAGCTGTGCACCTGAAAATGACCTTGAGGATTTACAACTAGCAGCCGGCTCTCTGTCCTGGGCCTGCCCATTTGCACAGAGGCGGCAGCTATGAGTGAACAGAAGGGTGCCATACAGGAATCAGAACAATCTCCTTTTATCTGAGTTAGCCTCCCTCATGCTGGGGATTGGGAAACAGACCAAAGAGAGAAAACCTGTTCTGGAAGAAACACGCTTTGTCGTGTGCAGCATTTCTCAAGGCCTGACTCGTTTAAAAAGAAGTGATTAAAATACATCCACTTGCTTTTTCAAAATGTCTTATGTATTTTTCTATTGATCAGCCAGAATAGTGAAGATCAAATCTTTACGTGGAAAGGGAACATTCCTTTGGATATGCTAAACGCCCACGTATTCTCAAAAGAGCGTGGTTTGCTTACTCCTTTCTCTTCCTTCCTTTGCAAAATCAATCACTCAAACAAAATTAAAAACAAAACAAACTCATCAAAAGCTCTGTGTTGAGAGTCTTTAAGAAAAGGACACCTGGCATTAAGCAGGATATTTAGTGAAACGGCCTTAACCTTCCATGGGCAACGTGGCTCTGCTTCACATGGGGATCTTCGTCTGCCTCCATACCTGCACAGGCCAGAGGTGGTGTGACACCGGCATTTCCAAAATTAAGATAAGAAGGGCTCATTTGTGTGTGTGTGCACCTGCTATATTCTAACAAATTTACTACAGGTCTCAGCAAACACAGCTTTGCCAAAGTTGGTGAGTAGCCCAGCATGGTTTATCTCAGGCCCACAGCTCTTTCCCTGAATTCAATACTGCAGGCACAATTTAATGCAAACCCAATTTATGACTTAATGCTCTGGGGACCGGAGTGGGAGATTGTTATATTATTCTTTTCTAATCCTATTTGTGTTTTAATTTGCTAAGTCTGTAATGAGGTGCATGCTTTGAATAGATTCAAGATCTTGCACATTGCTTTTGACTTGGTTTAATATAATAGATTTTACAGTTTGCATTAAAGACCCAGGTGCTACGGTCAGTGTTATCTCTTTATTTTCTCAACTAGAGTGACTAAAATTACACCGTGAAAGTAATTGTGTACATGCTTCCTTGTTTATTGTAATGGTTTATTTCCTATTATAATTCTTGATTCAAATTACATCTAGTTCTCCAAAAGCCAATTCTCTGTGGGCTCCTACTTCCCCTTTCCATACAATTGTTAGTCTCCAAAGAGAATGGAGTCTTGGCTGACAATTGATTCTTTGAGAAATAATAGATTAAGCTTTCTAGTCTAAGTTATGATACTTCAATTAAACAGAAAGGGGAAAACGTGAGGAAGAAAGGAAGAAGGGAAGAGAGGGAGGTATAGAAGGAGGGAGAGAAGGAGGAAGGGAGGAAGGAAGGAAGGAAGGAAGGAAGGAAGGAAGGAAGGAAGGAAGGGAGGGAGGGAGGGGCAGAAAGAGGGGAAAAGAGGAGGGAGGGAGGAAGGAAGGAAGGGGGTCACCATATACTCACTATTTTATTTCTGGCATTCGACTACAACATACCATCCCTAATCCAAGCTGCTACATCACCCACCTTCACTGTGTGTCATTTTCTGTCCCTAACTATGTTATAGCCAATTACAGCTAAATTCTCTGTTCTGTATGCACAATCAAAGGGCGTCTGGAATGCATTTTGCTATTTTCTGAATCCTATTATTGCAGACATGTTTATTACATTCCGAAGATGGCTTTCTGAAATTACATTGGAATTGTGCGACCCACCTGCCAATTGCAAACAAAAGGGCCTAAACATTTCTTAACGAGGAGAAAGTCCACTGAGCGCCTCCTGGTAACTTCCCGTGCTGTCTTCTTCCACAACCATTTGTGTAAGACTCGCTGCTCGAGCCTCCATATATTTGTAAAAATATCGAAGCTCTCCTGTTAATATTTACTTTTAAACTAATAACAGCACAGCAGGTCAAAAAGGAACTGTAAATAAACGACTGCCATCTGGGGTAGATGCTCAGTGCCATGTTCATTGTGACATTTTCTCAGACCACGTAGAAAGGGATTGTAGAATGGACCCTAATTATAACTATTTGATCACCTTGAAATAATTTCTCTAGGCTGCCTGTCAAAAGAAAAAAAAATTCAAGTTATGGCTTTCGATTTCATTTGGGGCCATTTTAAGAGGAAAGTGAGTGCTGTTAGAAAGACACACGATATCTATTGGCAAACGCAGCACCTCGTCATTAATTATTAAGGGAGAAATGGAAGTGTTTCTAAACCACATGCTTCCCTTTTCCCTTCTACCGAAGTTTATACTCTTGAGTGCCCCCCGCCCCCAGCTTACTTTATTACTGGCATGTGCCTGGCAGAGCCCGGGGATATTACTACCTTTTTATTTGCTATTTTTACAGGGCCCAACAAAGTGCTTTTAAAATATAGAACCACTTAATTCAAGTCAAGCTTCTTCAATACTCCTTTCATTCAAGCCCTTTCTAATTTGTTTTCCACCAGCCAGGAGCCCGGAGAAGACACTGTGATTTATGTTTTCATTTATTTATTTTATTTGGGCTTTTCATTTAAGAAAAGAAATTCTGCACAGCCCCCACTGCCCTCGGTTCTGCATCATCTCTCCCTGCTCCACCCCCTTTGTGTTTGGATCATTTAGATTCTCTCAAGGCCAGACCTGGGAGTTTTAAACAAGTAACTGGGAGCGACCCTGGTCTGCAGGAAGCTGGGCCTGGGGTGCTTCCAGGCACACCAAGGGAGGGTCCTTACAGCACCCAGGGTGGAAACAGGCCTTTAGATGGCCACCTGCCTGAGGACAGGCTCCACCTTTCTCTTCCTTTAACACTCTCCTCCTGCCCAGTACAAAGCTCCCACACAGCGCCCTGGGGGAGGGCAGCCTTCCCCCAGTGGTGAAAAATGCTTTGCCACTGAGCTTATCTTTACACGCAGATTAAAGGTGTGCACTTCGGCAGCAGGAAGGATATTACTGTTCACATCAACGTACTATTTTGGTTTGGGCACTGGGCATGGGGTGGAGGAAATTCCTACATGACATTTGAGACCTTGGGCTGAAGACCTCACTCGTTTTGAGTGAGGTATTCCTCCTCTCTACACTGATTCAGCCAGTGAGTCAGCAAATACTTATTAGGCACCTACTATATGCCAGGCACTGAGTTAGGCAGAGTAGGTAACAGGTAGCAACACAGACCTGATTCCTGCCCTCACTGATCTAGTGGGGCCAATAGATAGACAAGTATTTTTAGTAAAATGTGACAGGCATGATATTAGGGGAAACCAAGGGAGCCTCCCAGAAAAAAGGTGATAGATAGATGACATGAGATCAGTATCCTCCAAGGTAAAATAGGAGGCAATATAAATCCTGTCTCATGGGGGCACTATGAGAATAAGAAGATCATTTACAATGGGGGCTTGCATTGATCCCCACAAAAAGTAAAAACTCGGTTAAAAAAAAAAATTGGAAAGCAAGTATTGTCATTATTGCTAAGTACCATCCAGGGTTCCAAAGAAATAGTATTAGAGAACCACATTTCCCCTTTTAGAAGACACAAGCTTTACCCTGTAGTTCTAGTGCTTTTTTAATAGAATTAAATAATGTTGTCTATAGAACATTAAAGTAAATTTGAAGATAAACGAACTCAAATTAATAGGCTCTTTCAAGTAAAAATCTCTAGCAATTGACTTTTTATCTAACACCGGCTTCTCTTGGGTGGGAAGAGCCAGATGAGTCGGTTCTAGCCGCTTCGAAAGAGGATTCATTTCCCACACGAGCCAGGGACGTTCCCAGCAGACGAATGCTTCTTCAAAGCGTGCCAACCAGGTAATAGGTAATAGCATTTACTTTCACTTAAAGATAGCCAGGAAGCATTTCCAGGTGAATATTTTTAAATATGTCATATAAGTCATAAGTTTAGAAATGCATTCCCACAGAGGCAAACTTTGGCTCCACCTATTCCCAAAGAGAACCCCCTTAGCAGACCCATGCAGCAAATACTTGTTGGGTACCTCCTATCTGCCAGGCACTGAGTTGCTCTGTCTTGATGGACACAGTGTGGGTAATGGAGTTCTCCAACACAATTCCTGGAAATAATGTCATCAAGTGTTCATGTGCATGACCTTGGATTACTGACCCAATGTCACAGATATCTGAGGAAAATCGTCTGTTAGTTTAGCTGTAGCGGCGTTCATCTTAGGGGAGGAAGAAGACTAGCTTCATGTTAGCAAATATTTAGATGCACCATTTCGGTGCCTTTGGATGGGGTCCAAGACAGAGGGGGGTTGCTCTGCTTAGTATCATTGGAGAAATTTTGAGGTTTCAAATGGAGCAGCCTGAGAAGCAGAGAGAGGGGAAAGGAGGTTTTCGAGGGAGAAGGACAGAGCGGTTGGTGGGAGCTGTTTAAGAGGAAAGCTGGTAAAGAGGTTTACCTTGAGGTAGGTCTGGTAGAGGAACAATTCCCCAAAATGATGTTCAACATTCAGTTCTTAGTTAGCAGTTAGTTGTCTCCCAAGCTGGATCGCCAGGTAACATTTGCACAGACACTTACACGGAACTGTCACCATAGGTCTGTGACCATTGCATTGTGTGAGTAGTTATGAGAGACCCTCAAGGAAACTGGGGGTGTCTTGGTGGCCACAGAACAGAGAAGAAATAGCAGCTGTGGGGGTCAGTAGGAACAAGGTATTAGAGGAAAAGGCCCCCAAGAATGTGATTCCCTAGAAAGTCACAGAAATCATGGGCAAGGCAACGTACCCATCCAACACATGGACAAGAGGATTAGAGCCGGTTTTATCCCGCCTGCGCTACACACTACATGTAACTACAGCACGCCCTTCATTCTTTCGTTGGGAATTCTTACTAAGTCCAGGTAACCTGAAAATTTAAGCAGCTCCTACTGGATGAACCCTCACTTCAGGTTTCAGAATAACTGACCACACGGAGCTACTCTTTTTTAGCATTTCAGAGAGGCCAGCTTGGCTCGTTTGTACTATCCCTTTAAGTAGTACTATCCCTTTAAGTAGTTAATAGTACTATCCCTTTAAGTAGGAGAACCCTGTCATCAATGAATGGTTGCTGATTTCATGACTAATTGATAGCAGAGTCTCTAATGACCTAATAGCTCATTAGGGTTGACTGAGCCAGCAGGGGTCTTGGAAATGTTTTTTATTCCACTCTGAGGCTTGTGAGTTTTCCTGTACATACAGCAAACCGGGGCCCAGGTTATTAAACTTACAAATGTGAAACCACAGCAAGAACAGGATGGACCTATACAACTATAAGGAAAAATATAGAACCCACATGACAGAGATTTATAACACTGCCAAAATCGTATGATGGCAAGCAAGAGAGAAACATGCTGGAGACCAAATGGGTTCCCGACAGGTAAGATCTTACGCCAAGAATTGAGTCGTCACCATAATAGTATGGGAACAGCTCAGAGGGAGTAAGTTCACCATTCGGCCATCATTTAATAAATCAATTTTTATTAAATACCTATTACTCATAAGGTAGTATATATAAATGCTTTATAGATGTTGTAGCAATTTTTACAATTGTTACGGTCATTTCACATATAAGGAAATCAAGCCTCTAGCTGGTTAGGAGGCTCAAGAGAGTTATGTAATCTACTAAAGGCCCGGTGCATGAAAACTCATGCACTGGAGGAGGGTCCCTCAGCCCGGCCTGCCCCCTCTCACAGTCCAGGAGCCCTCAGGGGCGGGAGGCGACCTGGTGATCAGGGGAAGGCGACGCTCCCATCACACCTCTGCTGCTACCACTGCCGGCAGCGCAAGCCTTGGCCGGCCCTGGTTACCTGAGTCTCAGGTGGCCCTGGGCGGCTGGGCAGCCACCATCTGAGGCTCGCCTGTGCCTCGGGCTGGCCCTGGGTGGCTGAGGGGCTGAGGGCGGGTCCGGCCGCACTGCACCCCTGCCAAACCCCCCCCCCCTCAGTGGAGCTGAAAGGACTGGGGGACTCTAGCAGGGCTGAGGGGACTGGGCGCAGTCATCTTGTGGCTATAGGTGCCGTCATCTATTTATGACAGTGTGATGGTCAATTTGCATATTCCCTCTTTATTATATAGGATAATAATAAAATCATAATATGCTAATTAGACTGGATGTTCTTCCAGACAAACTTTCAAATGAAGCTGGGGCTGTGAGGGAAGCTGGGTTCCAGGTGCCTGCCAGTGACCAGAGGGAAGCCCAGGTCCTGGGTGCCAGAGAGAAGCTGGTGCTGGCAGCCAGGGGAAGGAAGGCTTACTCTTGTAAAAATTTCATGCATCAGGCCTCTAGTATATAAATAATATCTACATTGAGTGGCCAGATTATTATGATCTCTGAATGCATAATAATCTGGCCACTCAGTGTATATCCTATATAATAAAAGGCTAATATTCAAATTGTCACCTTGACCAGGAGTTCGACCAACAGGCAGGCCAGCCAACTGCTCATGTCCCCTCCCCCTGGCCAGGCTGGCTGGACCCCACCCATGCACGAATTCATGCACTGGGCCTCTATATATTATATATAATATATATATTGTAGTATATAATATATATATTATACACACACACACACACTGAGTGACCAGATTATTATCCTATAATAATCAGAGATCATAATAATCTGGCCACTCAGTGTATATTCCTGGTAAGGAACAGATCTGGGACACAAACCCAGGCCTCTCTCCAAAGGTTCTGTTATGTTTCTCAGCATATTGTCCCCTAGAGGGTTCAGACAACTCCAGCATCTTGTTTCTTGAGAAATATTTGTGTCTAAAGACATAAGGAAAGGCGATTGCTGCTGATATCCAACCAGAAAGAAATAGCCAGTCCTAATAGGGTGAATAATTAAAATATTCAGGTAAGCCCCAAGCGACACAGTGGTGAAGAGTTCTCTTTCCTGCTCTTCTTTCCACCTTAGCCCTCCCCTTCTGGGCTGTCACCAGGATGCCCCATGGATGAATGGGTTCCCTTCCTGTCAACAACCTTCACCCACTGATGGAGATGCAACTGCCAAGAAGTAGAGAGATGAGAAGCAAAGACCTGGAAGACTGACCTGTGGTAACAAAGTGTCTCTAGTTACATTTGAGAAGATTCTAACCATTTTGTCCAACACAACCAACCCCACCTTATGTGTAAGTGAAGTTGTAACCGAAAGCAACCATCAGAGAAGCAACTTACTGTATCGAGAGCGTGGCCAATTGATAGATTTTGAAAGAGAGGCATGTCCACAAATTTGGCCAAGATATTTATTCTCCGACTTCCATCCACCAGGGATGAGGGCTGGTCCCAGGAGCACTAATTCCCTGGCACTTCAAGCTCCGGCTGGCTCAGGGCAGGCCCTCTGGGAGAGATGCTCGCTGAGGTTTGCTCAAGACAAGTGCCAAGGGGATATGAGCATGTCTTGGACGACATCTGCTACATCTGCTTTCTCCCTAGAATGACCAGAACAGCCCCAAGCCCACATCTGTTCACGAGCATACAGAACAGGAACGTATTTTACCTCAGTAGCGTGTGGCTGATACACCCTCTCCAGTACCGGGAGAGTATATAACATGAGCATAAACATGCGGAAATATGTCATACTGTGGAGAGGCAGCTGTTCACCTCTCTTTTAAAGGGTCCAGGCAATGTTGGTTGACCTCCATTACAGAATGGGCATATATTAGCTGAAATAACCCTTTAACAGTTTTTTAGTACCCAACTATATGTTCTGTTATAAGGAATAGCAAATGTTTAATCATAAATATTTTAATGGCTTCAGGGATTCATGGTATTCAATGACCGTGTTAAATGATAATAATCACATCTGGTTTATTACTATAGTAATTCAGCAGCTTCTCTTCAGCAGTTATTTTTTATTATATGCGCTGTGCTACTGTCATGGTCATTTATAGCAGTAATATTTTAAAGTGGCTCATTTGTTTGTTTAAGGGCAGCTTCACAGTATATTTCTGTATTAATATACATTTCACACTATTATTTCCACGCTGCCACTGGAAAATTGATCCTAGCCTGTTATGACTGGAGAGGTTGGAAGACACGAGAAATACCCAGAGATGGAGTGGGCGCCCCCATGGGGCTGTCCTGGCGCCCCCGGGGTTTTGACAACCGCCACTGAGCCTTGCATAAAGGAAGATGTGCCCGAAGAAAGAGTTAAGAAATGATAACCATAAAGAGAAGGCCCTAGGTGTGGGGAGGCATTTCAAGGGAACTACAATCCCGGACGCAAAGGCATCTGGGAAGAACCCAAAGACGCACAGCTTGCAAAACCCGAGGTGTTTGTTCATCGGGGTTTGGCAGGCATACAGTTGCAATCACAAAAATAATAGTGAGGAGGCGAAGAGTGAGAAAATGTGAACTCACAAGAGTGAAACAAGGGCAGATCAAGGCTATCCACCGGATGGCTTACACACTGACATCCATTTCAAATGTGCTCCAAGCAGGCGCTGGGAGTGAGTTGCAGAGGCCGGGGAGAGCAGCGCCCCATCCGCATCCTCTCCTCTGAGGGGTTCAGAGCACCAGGTGCTACGCTGGGCCGGTGTGTGACGCCTACTGCACTTTTGCCCCATGTGTCACAAGGTGTTGCTTGCGATGAGGTAAACATCAGCCTGAAATCAGATCTTGCTCCGCAGTGGGGAGTGGGGGAAGGTGGGCATTCTGAATAACCCAGGAGAGGCTGCTTTCTGGAACATGCTGCTGAACCAGGCTGTGGAAACTCAGAGGAGTGCAGAGAACACTGCCAGGCTCCCGCTCCGCTTCCTCTTGGCTGGATCCTGATTGGTTGGGTGGCGGAGGGCAAATGGCTTTTGCGGCTATGAATGATGTATGACTGTAAAATGGTCTGTAACCAGAAGTGCCAACTGACATGCCTGCTGATTTAACGGACACCCAGGGTTATGTTTGCACAGAGACGCTTAAATAAACACGTGCTGGCTTTGAAGTCGTTTACCAAGCAATCATTTCTCTCGCTCGTCTTTTCCATTTTATTTTACTTCATCATAAAAACGGGGAGAGTACACCTGTGATTCCCTTTTTTATCACAAGGAAGATTTACTCATCGCGCTGGCAGCTCCCCTTCCTCCCCCCCCCCCCCCCGCCCCCACGATAGGGATTCTGGCCCCCGTCCCCCTCTTCCCGCCTGCAGGGGGCGCTGCAGCAGACTTGCTGGAGCCCAGGCGGGGTTGGCAAGCGCAGCCGCAGGAAAGAGTTGCCCCTTGGGAGTGGACGGGTTGGGGTCTAGCTGCGTTCGCATTTGGGAGATTAGGAAAAGAAAGCCCTGAGGTCGCATTTCATGGCTGGAAGGGGGCGGTTTCTGTTCAGCTACAAATCAGCAAAGGCACCAAAGTCACGGAAGGTGATCCGCTCTTGATGGTCCTCAAACAAGAGCGTCCCAAGAGCTTACGGGTTTTTTCTGATCCATTGCTATGCCCATAACAGTGATGCTTAATGAAAAGCTAGATGTGGGCCTGGAAGCTTAATCGAGATGATTTTTATAGCGCTACTGAATGGTCATTGGAGGAATATAAATTTTACTGAATGCAAGTTTTCTCAAATAAATTGATCAGAAATCCATAAGACATCATCGAGTAATTCCTGGCTCTATCTGTAGAAAATATCCCATAAGGTCCATTTGACTTCATATTCCAAGCTAAGTCAGGGGTGGCAAATCAAACCCCATTTTTTTCCCACTGGATTTCAACTGGGCCCCATAAGCTCTTTCACAGGGGCCGCCAAGCAGGCACCACTTGTTGATCTGAGTTGGCACTCAAGATAAGACTTACTTGCTGCTCCTGTTCTGGAACTTTTAGCGCTTTAAAAAGAGGAGTTGATAGCACTTCCCACCTTTTTGCATGGCCAGTATTTTTCTTTTTTAAAATTAGCGAAATTATCTGTTTTTCAAAGAGTATATAAACCCACCTGATTCTGGTGCCTTTGGCAATGGTAAACCTTCAATCAGCTTTTCTTCTCTGGTAACCTACTCAGGTTTCCATTCTTCTTGGGTCAGTTTTTGCTAGGACATTGTTTCTTTTGGGTTTTCGATTTTATTGCTATTGAGCTGTAGGTAGTAGAGTCTCTTACATGTTTAAAGCAATGTTTAAACTAAAGAATCTGTGACAGAGACCATATGGCCCCAAAAGCTGTGGCCCTAAAGAAAAAGTTTGCTGACCCTGATAAAACCGGTGAAGGCTATACTTTTCCCTCTGAGTACAGCTTCCACTCCATTTCATAAATTCATGTAAGGTGTTCTACTTTCTCTTGCTTCTTAGAAACTTTATAATTTACCTTTTCATTTTCTCTTTTACCAAAGGGCTATTGAAGAGTGTACAGTATTTGAGTTTTCTTTCTTTGCTTAATCCCTTCACCTTTTTCACCCAACTCCCAACCCCCTTCCCCTCTGTTTCTATGTTGACTGTGAAATAAGTTCCAAACAAAAAGTGTATCAGAAAAATAAAAATAATTTAAAAAATTTAAAGAGTATATTGCATAATGTCTAAGTATATTTTATTCACCTTTTGAGTAATCATGTCTAATGTTATCAGCTTATAATAAGAGAATGTGTCCAATCTCTATTCTCTAGCTTGATGTAGTCCCTTCCAATCAATCCTTCCTGTCTGGTCCTGGAGACACTGGGGCTTACTACCAATATAGTTGGTTGTTTTTGTTTTTTTTTTAATTTTCTAAACCCATTCTCCTGAACACATTTTTTTGTCACTGAAGATTTTTTTGAGATATAATTGTCATGTAACATTGTGTAAGTTTAAAGTGTACATGTTGATTTGATACATGTATATATTGCAAAATGATTACCACCAGAGCATTTGCTAGCACTGCTATCATATCACACAGCTGTGGGAATAATTAAGATCTAGTCTCTTAGCAACTTTGAAGTTTATAATACTTCAAATACTTTGAAGTATTGTTGGCTATAATCACTACATGGTGGATTAGATCTCCAAGACATATTTATCTAGTAGTGGCAGAAATACGGACACCCTGGTCTCAGGGTCTCCCCATCTCCCCTCCCACGTGGATGCTGTGGAAGTGGCACTTCCTGAGCACTTCATATGTGCTAAGGACTGCCAGAGCTTTTCCAATCTTAGCCCCTTTGTTTATGACAATCACATGTGAGAGTTGGGATTGTGCCTTTTCTACAAACAAGAAAACTGTGGGTGAGTAAAGTAGGTCATTTGCCCAAGATCAAAAAGCTAGCTAGTGGCTGAATTAGGACTCAAACCCAAGTTCTGCCTGCCACAAAGCCATGCTCTCCATCACTATTAGATCCTGCCTCCCTCCCGTCCATACCTTCTTCTCCAGTCCCTCCGAACACAGTCTCCTTCTCCCGCTTAGGTCTCCCTTCTTGTTTGGAGGAAGGGGTCTGATAGTCTCTCAGAGCACATAACCCAACACAGCGTAGATTTTCCATCAGTGTTTTGTGTGATAATGGTGGGGATCTCTCAATAACGCTGATGCAATAACGACTGCTCTTTTCCCCGGGACAGTGACACCTTAAGTAAAGATGCTGGAAGAGTGTGATGCTTAGCTTAATGGGTGCGTTACTGAAAATAGAACACTAATTCTGTGTTACAGGAAGGGAAACTGACAAACTGGGACAGTGGGAACACCATGTGAGTCTCTGCTATGCCCAGCCCAGGAAGGTCTAAGTCCGCTTCTCAGAAGGAACGGTCTGGGCCATGGAACCATTCTTCATGCTGCATGCAGGGCCCATTGTTTGTCACAGGCCAGGTGATGGATGATGGGCTCCTGCAGTATGATCCTGCCCTGTTTTAGCAGGCAATTTCTGGCACCTGCATGGAGAATAGACTGTGGTGGGGCAAGGACAGAAGCAAGGAGACCAGGTGCGATAATCCAGGTGAGCAGCGATGGCAGTTGGGAAAAAAGTGGAAGTCATGGGGGTAGTGAAGAGTTGCGGGGGAGGGGGGGGAGGTGCTGGGTGTCTTTTGAAGGTCTTTGGAAATGAAATTCTCCTTCAAGACAATTGAGCTTAATTCTGCACAGTTACTGGTCATGGCTGTATGTTATTCATGGGGATTTACTTAAATGTGGAATCCATGACTAGAATTTGGTGGCGCCAGAGTTTGTGGAAAGACAAAAATGTGTCTGGCTTTTAATCTAATTCAACCTCCTTGCGGGTCATCTTCTAAAAGGAAAAACCCCTGCAGGTTCTGGTTGCACTCTACACTCACACTTCCCACAGCAGTGAACATGCCTTCTCTCCAAACACATCCCCTTCCCCTCCCTTTCTCTATGTTCCTCCTGAGTTCTTTGTAAATTTCCTGGGGACACCCCAAAGCTGTGGGGACCCACCAATCTTGAGTCCTTTAATTGTCACCCTCCAGGGCCTCTGGACAGCCAGGAATCCAGCCGGCTGGCCACTGGAGACACTCCTGCCGGGCCTGGGCCGCTGGCCAGGAGCAGGTTGTGGAGTCTGCAGCTCAGCCAGGGCAGAATGCTGGAGTCCAGTCAAGAGAACAGATGTGCATTATGGGCCAATCTGACCACAGAGAAACACTTACCCGTACCTTTTAAAGGTGCACAATTGCCGGCTTAGGCCAAGGCAATTTGACATTCATTACCTTGTTTATAAACAGGTGGGGAGAGAGAGGGAGGGAGGGAGGAGAGGGAAAGAGGAGGGGGGGCCTTCTTCCCTAAGGGGATGCAAACAGTCAAAGAGCAAGCCAAGGACCTCAGAAATGCTGCAGAGCAACCTCGGGAAATGGCCATGGAAAGGGCCCAACAACACATTAATGGCCCGATGTTACCCTACCCAGGCCAGCAGCGAGAAGCTATTGATCATCTGTTCACTCTTCACTTCAAGGCATGAGTGGAGCGATCTTTACACAGGGGACAAAAGCTTCTGTTCCATTTAAAGGAGCCCGCCCCTGCAGAACTTTCACTCTCTCCTCCAACACCTACCCATCATCTGTTCTTCTTAATAGCACCTGCTGCTTCTGGTAATTTTACAGAATCCCAAGGAAGTGGCAGCATATTTGTCCTTAAGACACTTAAAATAGAGCTGGGGAGACCAGATGTCTCTTCAATGAAACACCCAAGGCAATATATATATATGAAACATTAATTTGCAAATAGACCAAATAAAAAACAACTGAACAACCAGTCACTATGACATGCACTGACCACCAGGGGGCACGTGCAAAACACGGCAGGCGTTGGCCGCAGTGGGATGGTGGAGCAGGTGAGCAGGGGCACCAGACCAAGGTGGGGCGCCAGTCACTGTCATCAGGGCGAGCCTCTGGTGGTTACTGAAAATTCTTTGCTCCCACATGCCGTGGTCCTGCCTGGTGCTCGCACCCACTGCCCGCACCTGGCGCTGGCCCTGGTTGCTTGGCACCGTCAGCAGGTGTGAGCGGCGGCTGCTGGCCTCGATTGCCCCTGAGGTCTTCTCCACCTTCCCCTGCTCCTGAGGGGCAATCGGGGGTAGCAGCCGCCACTTCCACCTGCTGATGGCACTGGCCCCAATTGCTCTGCACTGTCAGCGGGAGTGAGTGGGGCCAGCACTGTCAGCATGTGGGAGCAGCTGTGTCAGTGGGTGTGAGCGGGGCTGGTGCCATCAGCGCATGGGAGCAGCAGCGGCGAGAGCAGGTCTGCCGGCAGACCGGGGACCAGGGCCCACGGTGGGAGGGGCCAGGTGGGGGTGCGGAAGTGGGCCGAGACCCACCCCTGTGCCCACTGCAGCCTCAGGGCACACAGTTCCTTTCAAGGTGCACGAATTTGTGCATTGGGCCCCCAGTCTATATATATAAAAGCCCAGTGACCATTATGGCAGAACGACCAGAATGACTGGTTGACCAGTAGCTATGATGTGCACTGACCACCAGGGGGCAGACACTCAACACAGCAGTCCCCATAGTGGGAGAATCGCTCGGCTGACCAGGATGAGCGGTGCTCCCACAGCGGGCCAATCCCTGTAGGCCATGCTCCCCACCAGTACATGAATCTGTGCACCAGGCCTCTAGGAGAGTAATAATGCTGAGAGAGAAAGGAATTCATCAGTGAGACCAGTCCTATATTCTCTCCCCTCTGCCTGGCATGTTCCATTGACCACCACTATCAACCCACCTTCTGCCATCCCACGCCACGTACCTGGTGATTGCCATATTCTCCTTTAAGACTAAACTTGAAGGAGGGTGGTCTTTTGTTTAAAAATATCTTGTTTCACAATCTAAGATACCAGGAAGACACTTAGTTTGATATCTTCCCCTAGTCTCTAAAACGTGGTCCTGCAAGAGGCCATTTGCTTTGAAAACAAAACCAAAAAATTCACACCTGCCAACTTACCATTTCCAAAAGAATGACTCCACTTGGTTTCACAGTGAATGCCTTCCCCTTTAGAACCTCAGGACTCCTCCTCCAGGAAGCCCTTGGTGCACAGTTTCTATTGTCTATGTGTGCTCCTTAGCATACCATGGGCACCCATCCCTCAGCATTAAGGCATTTTAACCCAGCTTTGGGCAAGAAGGAGGTGGCTGAAACTGTACCAAAGCATGTTTATAACAGATGTCAGCAGCCTGTGTTATAAAATGCACTCTATTTGTCAATAAAATAAAATGATCAAAGCAAAAAACAAACAAAACAAAAAACAACAACAACAAAAAAAAACAACGCATAGTACATTTACTTCTAAACTCTTTGCCATTTCACCAGACAATAAAAGAAGGTTGTATTTGCATCAAATACTTTAATTCTTAAACCAGTGTTGGATTTTGCTCTTCCTTCTCTAATGGGAGGCCAATCTACCCCACATTCTACACAACTGTGGCAATTCTAGCAGAAGAAAGAAGGAAGCAAATTTAGTGTGTATGAATGTGTGGAGCTATGTAGATAAATGGCCAGTTTCCTATTTCTGGGCATATGAGCAGGAACAAAAAAAAACCTCATTAAGTAGGAAGTAAACAATTCCTTCAAGGATTGGAAGGGAGCTCTTTCTTTCCTCTTCCTTCTTACTCATATGATGACTGCATCATTATTTTCTAGAGCCTTAGATTGCAGTGAGAACATAGTCAAGATGTGGAATTTTTCTTATATGTTATGTTTCTCTAGTTCATTGTGTGGGAAAATTTGGTTAAGAAATTGGTTTGTATATGTTGAATCCTTGGTAAAAAGTAAATGCCATTATTCAAACTCTTGTGATTAGTTTTACTTGTTTAATTTTTCATTTTAAATTCATTTTATTGAAGTGTAATTACATACAATAGAATGCCTCTACTTTAGATATACAGTTCAATGAGTTTTGACAATGTATATACCCCTCATATAACAATCACCTCAATAAAGAAACAAACTATTCCCAACACCCCCAAAATTTTCCTTATACACTGTTGCAGTTTTCTCCACCCCTAAACCCTATAAAACCACTGCTCTGCTCTCTGTCATCATAGATTAGTCTGCTTTTTTAGGATGAAGTAGAAATAAAATCGTTCATTATGTAGTCTTTGGTTTCCGGCTCCTTTCTCTCAGCACAATGTGCTTGGGGTTCATCTGTGTTATTTCGTGTACCAATAGTTCTTATCTTGACCATATATGACAAACCTACAGCAACTTCATTCTCAAAGGGCAAAAACTAAAACCATTTCTCCTAAACACAGGAACAAGACTGGGATGTCTGCTTTCACCACATTTGCTCAACATAGTACTGGAAGTCCTAGCCATAGCAATCAGACAAGAAGAAAAAAATAAAAGGCATCCAAATTGGAAAGGAGGAAGTAAAATTTATTCTCAGATGACATAGAATACCCTAAAGACTCCATCAAAAAACTACTAGATTTAATAAATGAATTTGGCAATGTAGCAGGATACAAAATTAACGCCCAGAAATCTATGGCATTTTTATACACCAATAATGAATTCTCAGAAAGAGAAATGAAAAACATTTATCGTTGCAACAAAAAAAATTAAGATACTTGGAATAAACTTAACCAAGGAGGTAAAAGACCTATACTCAGGAAAATACAGGACATTGAAAAAGGAGATAGAAGGTATAAACAAGTGGAAGAATATACTGTGTTCATAGTTGGTAGAATCAACATCATTAAAATGTACATACTACCCAAGGCAATCTACAGATTCAATGCAATCTCTGTTAAAATACCAATGGCAAAAATCACAGATCTGGAACAAATACTCCAAAAATGTATATGGAACCAAAAAGGACCCCAAATAGCTGCAGCAATCTTGAAAAAGAAGAACAAGGTTGGAGGATTCACAATACCAAATATCAAGTTATACTGCAAAGCCACTGTACTCAAAACAGTCTGGTACTGGCACAAGAACAGGCATATATCAATGGAACAAAACACAGAACCCAGAAATTAACTCAAGCCATTATGTTCAATTAATATTTGACAAAGGAGGCAAGAGATACAATGGAGTAAAGAAAGTCTCTTCAATTTAAAAGGTATTGGGAAAAATTGGACAGGTACATGCAAAAAAATAAAACTAGACCACCAACTTACATCATACACAAGAATAAACTCAAAATGGCAAAAGACTTAAATGTAAGTCATGGAACCATGAAAATCTTAGAACAAACCATAGGCAGCAAAATCTCAGACATCTCTCATAGCACTACATTTACTGATACATCTCCTAAGACAATGTTGATTTAACCCACTGGATTTTAAAATATCAAATATTAAAATTTGAATCCAGTAAATTTTAAAAAATAAGGTCAATGCTGTTAAAGACAGATCAAATTATGGAATATATAAACAGGCCTGGTGGGGTAGCTCTGTTGGTTAGAGTTTTGTACCGATACAATTGGATATGCCAAGAGGCACATACCAATGAATGAATAAATAAGTGAAACAACAAATTGATGTTTCTCTATCTATCTCCTCTCTCTCTCTCTCTCTCTCTCTCTCTCTCTTTCTCTCTCTCTCTCTCTCTCTAAGTCAATAAAAATAAAAATAAAACAGCTCTGAAAGAAAGTACCCACTTGGGTGTGCACCCTCACCAGGCACAGATCTTAGACAGTGGAGACTAGGCCTGATGCAGGCTTCTCTACCCAATGCCTGACATTCATGGGCTCCCAGTGAACACATTCATGGAAGGAAGGAAAGAAGGAAGCAAGAGAGGAAGGAAGGAAGGGAGGGAGGGAGAGAGGGAGGGAAGGAGGGAGGGAGGGGGGAGGGTTTATGGCGGCAATATAAAACAAAACAGAGCTTTGTGGATGTTTCTGCTGTCCCCAAAAGAGCTATCTATTTCCCCAAACTTATTCGAACTCATCATAGTTGCCAGGTGGTTCTTTCCTTACATGAAGCAGCAACTTGGACTAGAACCAAAAGGTTCTTATCATCCTTCAGCGAAGGTCAAGTCTCAGTAGAGGGGGCTCCTGTCTGAGTCCCTATCTGCTCTGCGCCTCAGTTTCCTGGTGTGTATTGAGTGGCATTTCACGAGGCATCACTGAGCTAATGCTTCCACAGTCTTAAGTGGCCAGAAACATTTCTCCTGGCCCCACGCACCGCGGGATTGTGACTGCTTGCTTTTCCAGGAAGGAAAAGACAGCAGTGGCTGACTCATTGCCCTCAGCCCTGCGGGCTGCTGCTGAGATGTCCACCCGACTTGGCTTCTCTCTGCCTCTGAGCCAGTGGGTGGCAGCACCCTCTGTGACTGGCCTGGGGAGATGCCCCCCAGGGGAGGCCCAGGCAGCAGCTCTGCCCAGGAAATAAGGCGCAGGGCCAGACAGCACAGACCCCCAATCCTGTCCACACACACACACACACACACACACACACACACACACACACACAAACGTCACCTCTGAGGAAAACTGGTCCCTCTCTCCTTTTGCTTTTCCCAAACATTTTTCTCTTCAACATGCATCCTCTACCAGCACATTTGTCCCCTGAGGTGACCAACCTAGCGGACTAGCTGCTGGAAAGAGAAGATGGGAATAAAGAGAGAAACATCAAGGGCTAAAAGAACAAAGGGTCTCAATTAGATTACGTGTCTGAAACATTGGATGTGATCAATTAATGTGAGTTGAGTTGTTGTTATTGTTGTATTATTATTATTCCTGGGGGAGCTACAGCGGAGGAGCCCCCGTTTCTGACAGGAGTTAGAATGAGGCCTTGCCACCAGGCTGGCCACAGGAGGCCGCCTTCCTTTCCCTGCTGTGCATGGAGCGCCAGCCAACTCTCAACCCATGTGACCGCGCTGCCGTCCAAGACAATTTGAATTAATTTGGGGCATGAAATTTGGTGCGATGCAGTGCCAAATGTTTAACTGAAATCAAGATGCAAGCTTCCCTTCATCTACTCATTTTGTAAACCCTGCAAAAATAATATAAAAGCCGTTAGATCGTCTGGCAACATTTATCCTTTACGCACCAAGCTCTTCATTGTTCCTGATTCCCTCATCCTGCTCCCCCCCACCCACCCCCACCCCCAATATCTGTTCTGTTATATTTATGGTCCCTGAGCAGGCCCAGGACACTGTCAGCTTTACTGGCTTTGCCAAGTCTAAAATCCCTTTTAGGGACTTATTTTATTTAAAGAGCACCCCCATTAATGGGTTTAATGGCCTTTCAATCACTTAGTATGCATTGCCAATGAGGGAGAATCGATTTTCTGCAAATTCCTGCTCCGGGAGGAAAACAAACAGTCCTTCCTTCCCACTGCCATTCGGCCCACGCACAGACGCAGGACTCGCTCTGCCCTGGGCTCGCCAGCTTTCCTTGCAGCAGGACTGTGAGGAATGGCCTCACCAGCGCCCCACAGAGCAAGCCTTACTCCTTCTTTCTGGGTTTCCTTTCTCCTTTGAGGTTGTAACCTGCAGGGCTGTGGGGACACCTTGCCTCTGAACTTGGGATGAGGTTGAGCGTCGCTCTCACCGAAGACCCCCTTCCCAGAGAAGAAGCCACCCTCTTTGGGGAAGAAGCAGACCACCGCGCTTGGGGCTTGACCAGACCCTCTAGGCCACAGCAACAGGTGGGAAAGAATGGCTGGCATTCCAGTGGCCCCCAGACCCAGACTTCTGAGAAGAGCCCTGCCCCTCCACAGTCTTGAGTTCCAGAACCTCAAGGCAATGACCCAACACGTACACTCTCACTGGGGTAACTTCTAAGTAGCTAAACTCTCACCGGGAGATCTCTAATCCCATAAAGGTCTGGTGACGACTTTCTGAGTATAAGACACGCTTGACACCATGGGAGATCCATGCAGGGACATCAAGAGGATAAAACACAGCCTCGGTCTACTCAGAGTTTGTCTCTTCCAAGTTAGGATCTTTTAGGTGGTGTTAACTAAAATTCTCTCTCCCGCCCCAGTTCTCCTCCCGCTCCTCCCCCTTCTTTCCCTCCTCCTCCTTCTCTCCCTCTGCAGCCCTTCCCCGAAAATCCGGCTTTAAGTCCCCACGTTCTCAGTAACAACTGCTGTATCTTATGGAGACTGACAATGAGCCAGAATCCCCTCCTTGGCATCCTACATGCACCAGGCTACATCCCGCCACCACAATTCTATGTCAGTGCTGCTCTATTATTACTAAACCCCTTTTTTCAGAGAAGGAAGGTGAGTTTAAGAAAGGTCATGCCATTATTTGTGGAGACAGAGCCATCTAACTTGAAAAGCTTTCCACTTAAACCCAACACTTACTATGTCTCCTCCTGCTCTTTTTAGGATACTGTGCTCCCCCAAGGGGTCCTACCCAGCAGGTACCCACTGTCCTAAGCTAAGGTGAGTGGAACAGGCTTCCTGATGTCTGGCCCGTTAGAATAATATTAACAACCATGGCCGTCTTCCACAAAGTGCCTGTCCTGTGCCAGACTCCTTCTATACATTCTTTCCACTTAATCTTCACAACTGCCTCAAGAGACGGAGAAAGGGACAATGCGAGGGTAAGGGACTTGCTCAGTGTCTCACAATTATTACGTAACTGGAGGCCCGATGCACAAAATTCACGCAAGGGGCTCGGCCCTCACAGCGCCGGCTTCGTCCGGATAGTCATTCTGCTGTTTGGTCTAATGAGCATGTTAGCTCTTTATTATATGGGATAATAATGATGACATTGCTAGCACTGATTGCAGGCTTATTATATGACAAGTGCTGGGCTGAGGTTTTTATACCTATGTATTTTTTAATCCTAATAAGATATTATTATTTATAGTTTACAGATGAGGAAACGGAGGCTCAGAGACTGAAGTAACTTTCCCAAGGTTACCCAGCCTGCAAGTAGTGGAGCTAGCATTTGACCCGCACGGCCTGTGGCTGTGCTTGTAATAACAATGCCACAGTCACATCCCAAAGCTCACATCCTTCATATTACACCAAAGCCGCCACCCTCCCCAAAAGCCCTTTGGAAAGTGTCCCGTAAGTTTTCCCAAAACAATCGTTGAAGACAAACCTGAGAGACTTGGGGCTTCGTGGCAGGGCTGTCTCGTCACGAGCTCCTGCGCGGCACCGGAATCTCATTTGCATTTGTCCTTTCCCAGTAGTTTCCAATTCCCAAGCAGAACACAATTTAACTGTAAAATTTGCCTTAACTAGACAGCTGTCTGCGGCAGTCAGGCACCAGACTCAGGTGCGACTCCCAGTAGGCGCCCAGAAGCAGCGTGCCAGCCTCTGTAAAGCAATATAAAGTCACCTCCGAGAAATTAGATGCCACTTGGAAGAGGCATATGCTGCCATGCCCGCTTGTTGTCAGCTTGGAACGGCGCAGGGAGTGCCAATCATGACTCAATTACTCCCAGGACTTCTCTCCTGAAGGCCTCCCTGCCATTGATGAGAACCAGTGCAGGGAAAACTACCAAATGTCCTGGACCAGGAGTGTTACTTGGGATGGGATCTCGGGAGGGAGGAGTTCCAGGTTTAATTGGCTTCCCTTCACCACAGTGTCAACAAGCCATCAAAATGAGAGCTCCCAACATCCAACAAGCAAGATAACGCGATTCAACAAATGTCATCTGAGCCTCTGCTACACTCAGGACATAATGCTAGGGGATATGAAAGTGAATCAAAAACCAATCTCAGCTTGACATACCCCCTACAATTTGGGCAGGAACCTAGAAGTGCCAAGTAGAATAAGAGAAAAGTACCCTTTGCAAGGTCTAAGCAATGGAGTTCAGATTCACCTGTTTAGAGGCTATAGTTGAAATGAAGGGAGCAGATGAGATTATTGGGAGAAAGATTATAGGGAAAGATGATAAAATGCCCAGAAGGACATTTATGCAGAAGCCTAAATCTATGGTCCAGAGGAAATGGCAAAGACATCCTAAAATAGAGCCAGAAAAGAGAGTGACAGCTCAGAATCTCAGGGTGACAAGTGGGAGGGATGTGTCCCTAGTATCCACTCAGACCAGGTTATAATACAAGAGAAAAGGCCATGGACCCTGGAGTTTAGGAGGATGCTGACAACCCCAACAAAACAGTGTTGGTAAAGGGCAACCAGAGGTTTGCCCAAGGTCAAGGAGACACGTGGGTTGTGAGGAAAATAACTGAAGAGTATAGGCTGATGTTTAGAAATGTACTATATAATAAAGAGCTAATATGCAAATTGTCCCCTCGGGAGTTTGACCTCTCACTATGACATGCGCTGACCACCAGGGGGTGGCACACAATGAAGGAAGGCCCCAGCTGGCAGCCGGCAGCCAGGGGAAGGAAGGCCCGGATCGACCCTGATCGCCACCCAGGCCTAGGGATCCTACCTGTGCACAGATTTTGTGCACTGGGCCTCTAGTTTAATAATAAAAAGAAAATGGGATGGCGGTCAGTAAGGTAAGAGAGTATTGGGCCTAAGGGACATGCTTAGAAGGATGGAGGAGAGTCAAGCATGCTTGCATGTCCCAGGACAAGAGAGCTGGAAGATACAGGAGAGCATGGGTTCCTGATGGAGTGAGCTTCTAGAGCAGGCAGGAGGGACCAAGGGCACCAAGGGGGACAAATTCACAGTGGAAAGATGGAGAGACATTTCACAGACAGGAGCAAGGAAGGAGGGAAAGAGATAGTGCAGCCATTTTGAGATGGAGAAGGGGATGTTGAAAGAACTTACAACTGGTAACCTTGACTTTGCCATAACAACCAAAAGTGATTTCTAAAACAGTGACTGTCCTATCACAATAGTGGGGGGACTGCGCTAAAATGGTCCTCTTCTGAAGGAAGATGCTAGAGGATATGGGAAAAAAGTCCCTACCTTCATTTTTCATCAGGCAAATTTCCATCTTTTTCTTTCTTGTTGATTTTTTTAAATTACATTTATAATTACAGTAAATTTAGCACTTCAACCTTCCCTGTCTTTACCTCTCCTTAGGAATATCTTATAACCTTTACCTCAAGGATTTGCTTCCTGTTATTACCATCAACTCTAGAGTCTGTAGGGCCTAATTATTCAGGCTGAAGATTATCTGGGTCTTTCTGGTCTTCTCCCCCTCAGACTCCTTGCATCTTAGCCATTTCATTTGCTCATCAATCCTTCCACTAGATGTGGGCAGGGGAAACCTGGAAAGCTCAAACTCAGATCAGTTCACTCTATTACTTATTTTGGGATCTAGCCAAATATTTTAAGATATTACCTCAAATGAGGTTGGGGGCAAACTGATGTTCATAATTATTTCATTATCCCTGAATGGAACTAACACCCACAAGTAGTCCCAAAGTCAGAATGATGAAAATGTCTATGCGAAAAAAAAGACACACCTAGTGAAGGTCCTACTGGCAGGGTGCTAAAGAAATAACTCTTGGGTCATAGCTTTGACTCTCTCCTTGCTGTTCACTCTGAGTCTTGCTTTCTCATGGGGTTTATCTAATTTGCAAATTCATATATTGCATTTTCAGATTGGAAGCTAAGAGCTAGCGCTGCTGGTATTAACAGATCAGTGGCTTTTCCAGTCCCTGAAATGTGATGCTCAGAGAATTCATCAGCATTTTGAATGGAGCATCAGCTTTTGATGCTCCATACCCTGTCTCTCTTGTTGACAATGATAACTGGGCATAATCAGATAGTACCTGGTTTCTTTTATTTATTACACTTTGGAAAGTGTGAATTTTTTTTCTTTTTGTGTGTTTTTCTTTTTTGTTTCTTTCGGAGAAGTGTGTATTTTTAAAAGATCCAATGGGTTGTGATGTTGTACTACAGTTTTTCAAGATGTTACCATTGGGAGAATATAGATAAAGAATCCATAGAACTTCTCATATTATTTGAATCTACAATTGTATTGTGAATATACTATTATCTCAAAATAAAAAGTTTAATAATAAAGTTTCCAAGAACTTTTTACCATCAGAACAGCAAAAACAAAACAAAATCTAACAATGATTTTCACATATTCAATACAATCCACTAAAATGGCTAAAATTAAAGACTGACAACATCAAGTGTTGACAAGGATGTGAATGAACTAAGAAGGTCCTATCCTGCTGGTGGAATATACAACCACTTTGGAAAACAGCTTGGCAATTTTTTGTAAAGTTAAACATACACTTATGATATGACCTAACACTTCCAATCCTAGGTTTTTACTCAAGAAAAGTGAAAACATATGCCCACAAAAAAAAAAAAACCCACAAAAAAACTTGTATACAAATGTTGAGTGCACTTTAGACATAATAACTTCAAACTGGAAACAACCCAAATGTCCATCAACTAGCAAATAGCTAAACAAATTTTGATATATTCATGCAATGGAATACTACTCAGCAATAAAAAGATTAAAACCACTGACACATATAATATAAATGCACTTTAAGAACATTATGCTGAGTAATAGAATTTACACACAAGAATACATTACTATATGATTCCATTTATTTGAAATTCTAAAACAAACAATGCAATCTATACTAACAGAAAGCAGACCTGTGGTTTCCCGGAGACATGAGGGATCAGGAGGGGAAATTAACTGCAAAAAGGCACAATGGAATTTTTGGGGGGCATAGAAATGTACAATATCTTGATTGGGTGGGGGTGGTGGTGGTGGTGGTGGTTACATAGGTGTGTGTGTCTGTGTTATTTTATATAAAGTATATCTCAATAAAGTTTATTGAGAGGGAAAAAGACACCAAGGACCTTAATCAAATAAGAAAAATAAAATAAGCCCTAGCAATAATTTTTTAATTCTTAATATCTTAATTTCCTAATTGTAAAGGCTTCTTCGGCAATAAACAGGTACCATAGTCAACAGACCCTGGCTTAGATCAGCCAGTAGAGGGAACTCTTTTTCAAAGTGAGGCCCCATGAACTCAATGACCTACAAGATTAATCTCTAAGTTGTGAACATGTAACTCTCTTATGTCTCCTCATTTCTCCCCTCTTTATAGGTGCAGCCACCTAGCTGCAGGTAAGCACTCAAACTCTCCCGGTGGAGAAACCAGCCGTGTGCCCATGGAGAGGCTGGGGATGGGAGGAGTTCCAGACCACCAGGTAGGTGCTTCAGCACCAAAGCCTATTTCCTACTTTTCTCCCTCTCTGATCTTTAGATGAAGCTGGTGATTATTAAGAATGTTTGTAAGTTAGCCCTTCTTTTACTCCCTGGCCCCTGACATCAGAGCCCTGCAACGGTGCTGTGCCTGCTCCGCACCCACTCCACCCACCGTCTCAGTTGCCTAAGAGGGGGTCATGACTTGTTTTTGCCTGCAGTTCTATAGCCTCAAGTCCCAGTGACTTTAAAATCAGGCCACCCTAGAGCCAGCCTGGTCTTCCAATTTCCTGCAGCCAGGTTCCCATGATGTTCCATTCTGTCCGTTTACAGGACCATACCCGGGAAACAACCAGCCCACCTCACCCCCAAGGGACTCTGTGCTCTGAGTCTGAATGTCCTTGTCACCATCACCTGAGGCCTTCTCAGATTTAGGAAGTTCATTTCATCCCCAGGGATACCAGCTATACTCTGATGCTCAAAGACATTTCTGCAAATCATGGTTCACCAGAAACCATATTGGGACACAATCCCAAGTTCTAAGAGGACGAATTCTGAGCTGCTGTAAAGTAATTATCTTTCTGTGGCATCTAGAATTACAGAACTTTAGAGTCAGAAGATTTTCAGAGCCCATGAGCTTCAGTCTGCCACAGCAGGCATCATTGAGAAATGGCCATGGAAGTCCTACTTCTGAATATTCCCAGTAGGGGGCACTCACTACTTTTCAAGATAATTCATACCGTTATTAGCAGATATAATTGCTAAAAATCTCCTTTAAATGGACTTCAAATTTATCTCCTTGGAAAACCACCTATTATCTTGGTTCCTACTCTTTTGTGAGGAACACAGAATTCCTTCTTCTGTGCAATTGCACTTTAATGGTTCTAAGTCAGCACCCATGTGCTCCTCTTCCTGCTGCTTCTCACATTATTTCTTCTTCAGTATGGAGGGGAGGGGAATCAATTAAATTAAATTCAGTTCCTACTCAGTTCTAGGCAGCATCCTGAGTGGTTGAGATGCAAAGATGAGTAATATGTGGTTCCTGCCTACAAAGAGTTTATAGCATGAAAGGGAAGGGTTGGAGAGTCTGGGGTGGACACTCAGAGGAGATAGTAGCACTGGGTGAGGAGGGAGAGTATTGCAGGCATTGGAAATAGTATGTGCAAAGGCTCAGTGGCATGGCTGGAGAGTAGGGGTGCGTGGAATGGGAGTGTAATAAGAGATGATACTGGAGAAGCAAGCCAGAATCGGGTTGTGAAGGATATTGTAGGTCATGAAAGGGGATGACACACTACTCTTCTAGTTTTAGCAACATGTCCTTGACTGCTATGTGCAGAAGTGATTAGAGAGAGGCAAAACTGGAGACAGGGATGTCCATGAAGAAGCTACCATGAGAACCAGGGAGAGATGCCCATGGCCTAACCTCAGGTAGTAGCAGAGGGAATGACAAGAAGTGGATTCAATAGAGAGTGGCCAAAAATATTGACTTAATAGGTTTGGATGTGGGGGTATGGGAGAAGAAAATTCAACTCCCATTTTTCTGGCTTGACTGGATGATGGTGCTTTGACAAAGAAGACCGACCACAAAGAAGGAAAACCAGGCACAGAGCAAGGAGCTGGTGAGGGCAGCTCTGCAAGGTTTCACCCTGTGGAGATGATATTTAGATATGGCTGGTATTTATTAGGGATGCTTGTAAGGAAGCCTTCCTCTTACTCCACAAAACAGATACTTAGACTAATTAAAATGTAAACTTTTGTTTCACTATAATAATAATGAAAAGGTAACCCAAAAAATGGGAGGAAATATTTGCAACCATATATCTAATGGGGGATTGGTATCTAGAATACTTCAGGAGCTTCTGCAACCTAACAACAACAACAAAAATCCAATTTAAATATGGGCAAAGAACTTGAATAGACATTTTCCAAAGATGATACAGAATGGCCTCTAAGCACACGAAAAGATGCTCCACCACACTAATCATTAGACAAATGTATATCAAAACCATAATAAGATACCACACACACCCATTAGGATGACTTTCATAAAAAAGAAAGAAAGAAAATACCGAGTATTGGTGAGGATGGAGAGAAATGGAAACTCCTGTGCACTGTTGGTTGGAATGTAAAATGGTGTAACTTCTATGAAAAACAATATAGCGGTTCCTCAAAAAATTCAACATAAAATTACCATGTGATCCAGCAATTCCACTTCTACGCAAATACCCCGAGGAATCGAAGGTAGGGACTCCAACCTATTTGTGTACCGATGTTCATATCAGCATTATTCACAATAGCCAAAAGATGAAAACTACCCAGATGTCCATTGACAGGCCATGAATAAATAAAATGTGGTTTATAAATACACTGTAACATTATTCTGCTTTAAACAGGAATGAATTCTGACACATGCTACAACATGGGTGAATCTCAAAGACTTTATGCTAAGTGAAATAAGCCAGACCTGAAAGAACAAATATTGTAGCATTGCATTTATATGTGGTATTTAGGACAGCCAAATTAATAGAGACAGTAACTAAAACAGAATTTGCCAGAGGTAGAAGGGAAGAGATGATGGGGAGTTATTGTTTAGTGGGTACAGAGATTCCATTGAGGATGATAAAAAAGTTCTAGAAATGGATGGGGGTGATGGTTACAAAACAGCATGAATTTACTTACTTCTACTAAATTGTATATGGTCATGCGCTGCATATGGTCTTTTGACCAATGAAGACTGCAAATAGGGTGGTGGTCTCATCAGTCGTAACACAAGGCATTATTCACGTGTCGTGGGGATGCTGGTGTAAACACCTACTGCACTGCCAGTCGTATGAAAGCACAGCACATACCATTCTGCACAGTGCATGACATTTGATAATGATAATACATGCCTATGTCACTGGTTTACGTATTACTAGACTACACTTTATCATGATGTTCGAGTGCACTCTTCCTACTTAGAAAAAAAGTTTTTGTTGTGCAACAGCAGCCGTGTTACACCGGCGGCAGCCTCGTACGTCTCGTGTTTATAGCGTCTCTTTTGCATCGTTTTCTCCTGTGCTTGGGTTGTTTTGCACAATACCACGCACACTTGTAGCCGATGTGTGTGGTAGGCTGTACCATCTAGGTTTGTGTAAGTGCACTCTGTGATGTTTGCACCATGACGGAGTAGCCTGACAATGCATTTCTCGGAACACGTGCCCGTCATTAAGTGGCGTGTGGCTGTATTTTTAAATGGTTAAAATGATAGATTGTATGTTGGATCTATTTTACCGCAATGAAAATCTAAGAAATAAAATCAAAGCAAAATATGAAATCCAGTCCGTAGCTTGTGCCAGGTGCTGTTTGTGCGTTACTGCAGTGGATTCTCTCAATAAGCCCATGAAGCAGGGATGATTATCATCCCCAGTCGACAGATGAGAAATGGAGGCTCAGAGAAGTTAAGTGCTTTGCCAATGGAAGCAGAGAGAGAAGGTGGTAGAGCTGGGCAAGGAACCCAGAGGGTCAGGCTCCAGGTTCAGCTCTGTAACCTGCACATCACACATCCTCCCATGTGACTAACAAGTTACGAGCATTACCTGTGCTAGGGTAGGCAGAGGGCTAAGTGAGGGAGCTCGGGACCAGACCCTGGCCTGGCTGTCTGCCCAGGACTCAGCAACTTCATGATGCTGGACAAGCTAGGTACACCCAGGCCAGCACCTCTTCCTCCTGACCTTTACTGCTAGAGCCCTGTGGAAGATTCCGCCCCACATGCAGCCACTGTGAACACAGAGGGCCTGTGGCCTAGCCCCTTACAAGTGAGGGGAGAGTTTCCTTTAAACATTCTCTGAGAAAAGGCCTAAGGGAGCATGTGCCAGTCTAAAGATGTCTGAGATTATTGTACTACTTCATCTGAAAGCCTTGCAGCTAAGAGCCCCTCATTTAGCTAGAAATCCTTTGAAATTACCAAAAAACAAAATGGAATACCGAATGCTGTTGGTGAATCATTGACTAAACCACTTGCACAATCTGGTTTTGGGGGGAAATTCTTACATTGGAGGTTTCAAAATGTTAATGTTTTACTAATGTGTATGCTGGTTTTCGATAAACTAGTATTAACAGATTTAATTACTATGTTATTAATTAGCAGTATGTTGTTTTTTAATATCCTATATAATAAAAGCCTAATATGCAAACTGACCAAATGGCAGAACGACCAGCGGAACCACGGGTCGCTATGACTTGCACTGACCACCAAGGGGTAGATGCTCAACGCAGGAGATGCCCCCAGCCTGCAGGCCCCAGGCCAGCCAAGGTGGGTGCCAGCGGGGGTCCCCTGATCATCCCGCTGGTCGCCCAACAGATTGGCCCTGATTGCCGGCCAGGCCTAGGGACCCTATCCGTGCACGAATTTCATGCACCAGGCCTCTAGTATTAACATATCTCTCTTTTCTGAACTCCCTCTAGCTATAAAAGAACAACCAGTGTTACCACAAAGGCTTTGTGTTATTAATATTTATTGAGATCTTGCTACATGTACCCTCTTCACATGTATTATTTCATCCTCACAGCATCCTCATTTTATAGCTGAGAAAACACACAGAGGCTGAGTAACCTGTCCAATGTCAAGGAAGTGGAGCACTGACCATCAGTCACACAGGGCAGCCTGACCCCGACCCTCACAAAGTTGCCCCGTGATCTTGGGAAACTCCCTTTATACTCTTAGGGGCCCATTTTCTTCATCTGGGAAGCAAAGGAATTGGACCAGGTGATGTGGGAAATTCTCTTCCAGCTGGAACATGTCTATTTCCTTGTCCACGCTCACAAATGACATGGCCCTCCACCAAGGCGTCCCAGGTGGGTGTCCACCAACACTCCTGCTTGAATTATGGCTGCCATTAACGCTGCAGGGCTGGAAAGGAGAGGTGAGCTCAGCAGAAACTGGCAGGTCCCCCGAGCTGTTTATCATTCTTGTGTCCTGCCCCAAACACCTTTGCTCTTCAACTGCACTCACCCCCTAATGACCTAAGAATCTCAACTATCTGAACAAAGTCTCCGAAATAGCCTAATAAATGAAAGCAAGAGACAAAAAGACTCCAGACCAAGGAGGAGAAAGGCTTGGAACTGATATGCTCGTTACACTTCCCTCTTTCTTTCTCTGGAGTCACTCAAGTTCTTCTCCCTCACCACAACATTTCTAACGAGCCTGGATAGTACAGTGGTGTGCTGGTAAGTGATTAATAACCAGTTCTCCAAGAAAACAAAATGGCCCTGGTGGGTAGCATCTGCTAAGTTCTGTAGTTTAAATATCCCCAGGCTCATTTCAACCTACCAATATCAAGTCACTGAACACGAAGCTGGAAAGACCTATGAGCCAGAAGAACTGCCACCAGCACCATTGAGCCTGGGTCATTGTACTATTTCATCTGAAAGCTTTGCAGCCGAGAGTATTGTTTATTCATTGTTCATTCATCCATGAGGATATCTTTTTAAAATTAAGCTGGAAATATGAACAAGGTAGTTTTTAAATTCTTTCTTTATTACAATTCAAATGCCCTATTGAGTTTGTTACAAAATATTATTTTTCCAGGACTTTTCCCTGGAAGTTTCTTGGGACAAAACAGGTGGAATGATGGCTTTTCTACCTTCAAATAATTCACTTACCCAAACCAAATTAAATAAATTGCTTCTCTTGGGTTAGTAATTCTCATTAATAGTCTAAGCATTGGGCATCAGAATAGACTTGCCTACAAAACCCTAAACTGCTTTATTATAAAAGGTTTATAAAAAGCAATGCAAAAGAAAAAAATCACCTCTAGAAAATGCTGACATAGACATAACCCATCTATAATACTTTTTCTCTACATTGGTATATTCAAGGTACATGTGGGTCATAAAGAGTATGGACTCTGGAGCTTAACTACCTGGATTCAAATCACAGTTTCACCACTTATTAGCTGTGTGATTTGAGCAAATTAGTTAACCTCTGTGTGCTTTGATTTTCTCGCTGTAAAGTAGGATTCATGATAATAATAGTAGCCATTGTGAGAATTGAGTAAATATACATACAACACCTAGAATAACATATAGGAAATTCCCTATAACTGTTGGCAGTTATTGGCAAACACAATCAAGTGTTGTTTTTTTAATATTGTCTAAACATATCTTTCCAACAAAATGGCACAGTCCTCAAAATCTTTTTGCAGTCCCCATAGTGCCTAGCACATAGTATGAATTCAATGAATCCTATATAATAAAACCCTAATATGCAAATCGATCGAATGGTGGAACAACCAGATGCTATGATGCACATTGATCACAAGGGGGCAGACGCTTAAGGCAGGAGCTTCCCCCTGGTGGTCAGTGCGCTCCCACAGGGGGAGCACCGCTCAGCCAGAAGTCAGGCTCATGGCTGGCAAGCACGAGGGCAGTGGTGGGAGCCTCTCCCTCCTCTGCGGCAACGCTAAGGACCCCTCAAGGAGTGGGCTTAAGCCAGCAGGTGGACATCCCCTGAGAGGTTGGGACCGCCCCCCCCTCCCGCCCCAGTGCACGAATGTCATGCACCAGGCATCTAGTTCTTATAGAATAAGCAAATAGAGTGAGTAATTGATTAAATATGGTTGGATCAATATAACTCCAGAACGTTCTTGCCATAAGTAAGATATTCAGTCTCTGGATCCTGGACACATTTTATGTCTCCAAGAGCCTCTCTAAAGGGAAGGAGAATAACTAAGAATAAGTACTTGGACTAATTTGTCAGAGTTGTTAACATGTATTTATGTTGAAGAATGTTTACTAGATATAAACAAGAAATAATGAAAACAACCTAAATGTTCAACAAGGGAAAGGTTGAATAAATTATGATGTAACTACTAAATATTTATGTTTTCAGTAAATATTTATTAGTATGAAAAAATGCCCTAATTGTAATATGTGAAAAAGCAGCATATAAAATGGTATAAACCACATAATCCCAATGTTTATTTTTTATAATGTGTTTGTATTAAAGGATAAATTTTTTAAAAGACAGAGACTTACCAGAAATATACTGAAATCATAACAGTAGCCATCTCTGATTAATGAGACTTAGGGTGATTTTTTTTCTTGATATATGTTTTTTCTGTATTTTCTAAAAATGATAAGAAAAGATGAAATAGATATGGACTATCAACCAGGGAGTTAGTAGCTCAGGAATGAACGTGCATAGATTCTATGTACATAGATTCACTGACCTAACCACCTCTGAGCACCCATCCACACATCCACCCAGGCTGACATTGGCCACCACCCATCTCCATCCACTTTCAGTCTCTGAAAGTGTCCCAAACCTGACATGACAGCATAATCTACGTTTTGCAAATATGACTCCAATATCCAGTGATTTGGGAGCACCACTGATTACCTTAATTTTTCACATTCCCTTCAGATATCTAGTATTGGGTAAATACAATCAACCTTACATAGACATATTTCCACTATTAAAATCCAAGCACATTTGTGTTATCTCCTGCCCTTGAGGTACCTGATACAAGGGAAGCATGAATGAGTACCATACTGATAAAGCTGAGCAAATATGTCTTTTGAAATAGGCTATAGGAAAAGCCCAGGTTCAGGTGTGGGATACACATTAAAATCTAGCTAAAACTGGGGAAAAGGTATGTCTCGATTTAGCAAAGTGTGACTTCTAGGATATTTGCTTAATAAGAACCATTTTATTACTCTCAGATCCAAATAGACTTGAAGCACACTATTGTGAGTGTAAATTTAGGTGGCAAGTATATAGTTGGCTCCAGCTTTGAGGCATAGTTAAGAATTATCTATAACAATAAAAGGGTTACATGCTAATTAGACCAGACGTCTTCTGGATGTCCTTCCTAACAAAGCTGGGGCTGGAGGGAAGCCAGCCTGGGTCCCAAGTGCCTGCAGGCGGCGGAGTGGGGAAGCAGCCGAGGGAAGGAAGGCCTACTCTTGCACACATTTTCGTGCATCGGGCCTCTAGTTTATAATAATGAGCATATCAGTCAAGTATGACATAGTCCTTTTGATGTGCTTAAGACAACATATTCAAAATAATAAAAGGTGACTTAGTCCCTTCAGTACTGCAATGTTTAGCAATCTTATTTTTATTCTTAATTTGCTTATATCCACCTCTCAAGGCAATCTCAAGCCAAAGGCTATCTAAAGATCATAAATTTCAAACTGCTGAGCTAAATCGATAAGGTTTTATGGCACATCTTTTTTTAAAAAAGGAATAAGAGGCATAATTTAAATATAGCTGGAGACATGCACCAAAGTTAGTTCTGTCTTAGCGCCCTCACTGGGATCAGGATCCAAACAGATGTTTCCTTTTCACTCATGGAGGAAATCTCAAAACAGAGTGTAGCGTGGGACACGATCAATTCACACAAGAAGAAACAGGACTCTATCCCAGGACCCACACCTTTATCTAAGGACCCAAACCCCAGACCTCTATCCAGGACCCAAACCTCCATCCCAGTGCACTGACCTACATCCGGGGCCCAGAACACCTTCCGGGACCCAAGGCTCCATCCAAGGCCCAGAACTCCATCCAGGGTCCAGAACTCCATTCGTAATGTAGACCTTCATGGCAGGACACATATTTCCAAGGAGGGACTCAGACCTCCTTCCAGGGCACAGACATGCATACAGAGCTCTGACCTTCATCTGGGGCCCTGACCTTCATGGCAGGACTCAGATGTCCATAGGAGGACTCAGACCTCCATCCAGGGTCCAGACCTCCATCCCAGGGCCCAGACCTTAATCCCAGAACTCACATCCCCATCTAGGGCCCAGACCTCCATGGCAGGACCCAGGTGTCCAAGGCAGGACTCAGACCTCCATCAGAGGTCCAGACTCTATCCCAGGGCCCTGACCTCCATCCAAGACACAGACCTCCATAAAGGGCTGTAACCTTCATCCCGAGCCAGGCTCTGACATCCATCTGGGGCCCAGACCTTCATCTGGGACCCAGACCTCAATCGGGGCCCTAGACCTTCATGGCAGGATCCATATTTCCATGGTGAGACTCAGACATCCATGGAAGGACCCAAATGACCAAGGCAGTACTCAGACCTTCATCTGGGATCAAGACTTACTCCCGAACTCAGACATTCACTGGGGCCCAGACTTCCATCCCAGGGCCCTGTCCTCCATCCAGGACACAGACCTCCATATAAGGCTCTGACCTTCATCTGAGGACAGGCCCTGATATCCACCCTGGGACAAGACCACCATCCGGGGCCCAAACCTCAATCCCAGGGCCCTGACCTTCATCCGGGGCTCAGAACACCTTCTGGGGCCCAGACCTCCATTAGAACCCCAGACTTCCATCCTGGGACCAAGACCTCCCTCTGCCCCCAACATCCACCGGGGGATCAGATCTATAACTGGGTCCAGACCTTCATGCCATGGCCCAGAACTCCATCCCGGACCAAGACCTCAAACCAAGAATCCAGTCCTCTATCGGGTGCCAGCCTCAATACCAGCCCAGATGTCCATCCCACAATCCAGCCCTCCAGTCGGGGTCCAGACCTCCATCCCAGGACCCAGACATCCCTCCAGGCCCACATCACCATCCCACACCCCAGACCACAATCTGGGGCTCAGACCTACATTTGGGTCCCAGACATTCATGCCAGGCCCAGAATTCCATCCTGAGGCCCAGACCTCAAACCCAGAAACCAGTCCTGTATCAGAGGCCCATTCCTCCATGAGGAGCCCAGACCTCCATCCTAGGCTCAGACCTACAGCTCTGTCCCAGACCTTCATGCCAGGGCCCAGAACTCCATACTGGGGCCAAAACTTCGAACCTAGAATCAGGTCCTGTATGGAGTCCCAGAAGTCCATCCATGGTCCAGAATTCCATTTCATAATCCACAAGTCCAGCCAATGAACAAGACCTCCATCTGGGGCCCCAGCCCTCACTCCAGGGTACAAACCTCCATCCGGAGCTCAGACCTACATCTGGGTCCCAGACCTTCATGCCAGGGCCCAGAACTACATCCCGGGACCCTGACTGCGTAACCAGAATCCAGTCCTGCACGGGGAGCCCAGACCATGACCCAGACATCCCTCCATGGCCCACCACTCCATTTTGGGCCCAGACCTATATCCCAGAACCCAGACATCCCTCTGGGGCCCAGACCTCCATCCAGGGCTCAAAGCTACATGTGAATCCCAGAAAACCTGTCAGGGCCCAGAACTCCATCCTAGGACCTTGACGTTGAAACCAGTATCCAGACCTGTATCTCAGGACCAGACCCCCATCAAGGGCCCAGAAATCCATTCCATGAACCAGAGGTCCATCCTACAAACCAAACCTCCGTCCAGGGCACAGCCCTCCATGCAGAGACAGATCACCCTCCAGGGCCCAGACTTACATCCAGGTCCCAGACCTTCATGCCAGGGCCCAGAGCTCCATTCTGGGACCCTGAGGGTGAACCCAGGGTGCTGACATAGCCATCACAGGACCCAGACATCCCTCCACGGCTCACCACTCCTATTGGGTCCCAGACCTCCATCCCAGAACCCAGAACTCCCTCTGGGACCCACAACTCCATCCGGGGTGCAGACCTACATCCGGGTCCCAGACCTTCATGGCAGGGACCAGAAGCCCATCCAGGGGCAAGACTTTGGACCCTTAATCCAGTCCTGTATTTGGGGCCCAGACCTCCATCCATGGTCCAGACCTCCATTCCATGACCCAGAGGTCCATCCCAAAAAATAAGACTGCCTTCCAGGGCACAGCCCTCCATCCTAAGCACAGACCTCCAGCCACGGCCCAGACCTACATCCATGTCCCGCACCTTCATGACAGGGTCCAGAAGTCCATCCCTGGAGCCAGACATGGGAACCGGAAACAAGTGCTGTTTTTGGGACCAGACCTCCATCCATGGTCCAGACCCTCATTCCATGACCCAGATGTCCATCCCCAAAACATGACCATGCTCCAGGGTACAGCCCTCCATCCTGGGCCCAGACCTCCCACCGGGGTTCAGACCTACATCTAGGTCCCACACCTTCATGCCAGGGGCCAGAAGTCCAACCTGGGGCTTGGACTTCAGACCCTGAAACCAGTCCTGTATTCATGGCCCAGACCTCCATCCCATGACCCAGACATCCCTCCAGGGCCCACCACTCCTATCAGGGCCCAGAACTCCATCCCAGGACCCAGCCCTCCATCCTGAGCACAGACCTCCAGCCGGGGCCTAGACCTACATCCAGGGCTCATACCTACATCCGGGTCCCAGACCGTCATGGCAGGGCCCAGAAGTCCATCCCTGGGGCCAGACATGGGAACTAGAAACAAGTGCTGTTTTCAGGGACCAGATCTCCATCCATGGTCCACACACCCATTCCATGACCCAGATGTCCATCCCAAAAACGAGACCGCCCTCCATGGCACAGCCCTCCATCCTGAGCACAGACATCCAGCCGGGGCCCAGACCTACATCCGGGTCACAGACCTTCATGCCAGGGCCCAGAAGTCCATCGAGGGGACCAGACTTCGGACCCTGAATCCAGTCTTGTATTTATGGCCCACACCTCCATCCCTTGACCCAGCCTTTCCTCCAAGGCTCACCACTCCACCTGGAGCCCAGAACTCCATCCCAGGACACAGACCTCCCTCCAGGTCCCAGACCTTCAGGCCATTGGGCCAGACTTCGGACCCTGAATCCAGTCCTGTATCAGGGCCCAGAACTCCATCTATGGTCCAGACCAATATTCCATAACCAAGATGTCCATCCCAAAAAAGACAGCTCTCCAGGGCACAGCCCTCCATCCCCAGCCAGACCTCCCTCCGGGGCCAGACCTCCATCCAGGACCCGACCTCCATCCGGGGCCCAGACATACATCCGGGTCCCACTCCTTCATGACAGGGTCCAGAAATCCATCCCAGGAGCTTGACATTGGACCCGGAAACCAGTGTTGTTTTTGGAACCAGACCTCCTCCATGGTCCAGACCCTCATTCCATAACCCAGATGTCCATCCCAAAAACAAAACCGCCCTCCATGGTACAGCCCTCCATCCTGGGCCCAGACCTCCCTCCGGGTCCCAGACCATTATGGCAGGGCCCAGAAGTCCATCCCTGGGGCCGGACATGGGAACCGGAAACAAGTGCTATTTTCAGGGACCAGACCTCCATCCATGGTCCACACCTCCATTCCATAACCCAGTGGTCCATCCCACGAATGAGACCTCCCTCTAGGGCACAGCCCTCCATCCTGAGCCCAGACCTCCCTCCTGGGCTCAGACCTACATCCGGGTCCTAGACCTTCATGGCAGGGCTCAGAACTCCATCCTGAGGGAGTAGGGGCGGGGAACCTCCAACCCAGAATTAAGTCCTGTATCAGTAGCCCAGACTTCCATCTGCAGCCCAGATGTGCGGACGGGATCCAGACCTCCTTCCTGGGCTCAGACCACCATCTGATCCCCAGACATTCATGCCAGGGCCCAGAACTCCATCCAAGGGCCAAAACCTGGAACCCAGAATCCAGTCCTTTACTGGGGTCCCAGACCTCCATCAGAGGCTCAGACCTACATCCGGGTTCCAGACCTTCAAGCCAGGGCCCAGAAGTCCATCCTAGGGCCCAGACCTCAAACCCAAAATCTAGTACTATATCGGGGGCCCAGACCTTCCTCCATGGTCCAGACCTCCATTCTATGACCCACACCTCCATCCGGGCTCAGACCTACATCCAGGTTCCAGACCTTCATGCCAGGGCCCAGAAGTCCATTCTGGGGCCCAGACCTTGAACCAGTAATCCAGTTCTGTATCGGGGCCCCAGACCTCCATCCGTGGTCCAGACCCCAATTCCATGACTCAGAAGTCCAGCCCACCTTCCAGGGCATAGCCCTCCATCCTGGGCCCAGACTTCCATTCGAGCAGTCCTTCATGCCAGAATCAGACTTTCTTCCAGTACCCAGACCTACATTGAAGACCCAGACCTCCACCCCGGGCCCACATCTCCATCCCAGAACCTAGACCTCCACCTCAGGACCCAGACCTCCACCCTGGGCCCAGACCTCCATCCCGGACCCAGACCTCCATCCCGGGCCCAGACCTCCATCCGGGGGAGCCCCAGCTAGATCCCAGACTTTGGCTGGTCCTCAAAAACTCTGCTGTGACTACTTATCTTGGAAATAGCCCCCCTCTCCTACATGTGTGGGGAGCCTCTCTGAGTCATGGGCAGCTACTTGGCAACAGGCCTAACCTGTCTGGGTCCACCTCAGGCCTGGCCCTGCTTGCTCTCTGAGGCACCCTGGTCATTGAAATATGAGCCTGGCCTATACCCACCTCTGAAAACCACACCAGGCTTTTCAAATTCAGTTGTGCTAAGCAGCTCTGCCAGGGTACCAACTCACCGGTGTACCCCAGGAACCTAGAACCCAGTATCCCTTGCCTTGGCCCCCCTCCCTTGGGCGCAGACACAATAATCGCCAGCAGGGCCACTGGACAGCTCACCCAGTGCCATTTCCTCCTCACTCCGGTGCACAGAGGGCTCTCCCAGGCCCCTTCCCGGGCTCCCCATCGTCACACATCTCCAGAGGGCATGCGTGGGGCGAGGCCCCACCTCCTTGGAATGTTCAGGAGACTCACGCTGTTTCTGCCCAGCGAGCCTAGAAGCAAGGCTGGAATCCCCCAGGACCAAACAAACCCAGCCAAACTTAGCACAGGACTGGGAGCAGCCCAACCTGCCCCCACCCTTCCCCCACCCCGGTACTGAGTCAGTGTGCCACCTCCCTTGACGTGATCCTGTGTCAGTGTCATTCAGCCCGAATGGGACCCAGGGCAGAGGGGATTGGGGCAGTCGGGGTGAGTGAAAGGAAGCAGATGAGAGAGAGAGCCTCCCTCTATCAGAGCCTTGGAGGAGCCCGGCAGAGGGGGCGCTGGGAAGATGTAAGCTATCAAAGGTTCTAGTCAAATATTTATTAGTTAATTTAAAAAGAAGAAGAAGAAACAGGAGGGCTTCATCAGCTCCTGAAATACTTTAGGGGAAGGAAGTTGCTAAAAAAATATTTGCCTGAACCAAAATGTGTTGCCTCTTTGAGTATGTCATGAATTTCATGGAAATAGCTCACTTACCTAACATTTGTTAAGTGCCCCTTCACCTGCTCTGCTTTATTCTTCTCCACAGCACATGCCACTTACTTCTTTACTCTTGTGATTGTCCGTCTCCCCAAATTAGAATGTAAGCTCCATGACAGAATGGATTTTGGGGGTGGGGTATGTGTCTAGTTTTTGTTGTTGTTTTGCCATATGCATTTAGAATGTGTCAGGACATTGGATATGGCCCCCCAAAGTATTTGTTGAATGACTCAAGCTCCCTCATGATTAAGGGGCATCCTCCTGAGCTATCTATGGTGAAGTGCAAAGAGCACTGGGTTCAGAGTCCCAAGTAGCACTTTGCGTGGCTCCTGGTAGATACCGTTATAACGATAACTCTCCTAATCTGTAAAATGGGGTAAGAATTTATTGTGGAAGCAGTTGTGGCATCTTAGTTCCTCCGTAACTCTTTTTTCCTTATAGCTGGTGTACAGAGGGCTGAGACAAGGCAGTAAGAATCCTAGCCATACACGATAGGGGAAGAAATCATTTGATCTCCCGTGAAAAAGAAAGGAGACAGAAATCTGGGGAGAAAGTGTATGTTTTTATTCTGTCTTGTCGCCCTGCCAAGTCAAGACAGAGTTTGAGCAGAGAGGCAAGGGAGAGGCAGCCAAGTGGAGCAGGTGAGCGGGCCACCAGCTTCCCATGTGACAGGTGGAAGAAGCAGTGTCGGTCTCACTTCAGCGGCCACCTTGAACGGAGAGACATCCAGCTGTCAGGCAAGGCGACGAAAGCCCTTGATAGAGCTCTGGCTCTGAGTTCCAGTCATTATGTCTCAAGGGCAGTCCAGCCCCTGGGTTCTTGTTCTTAGGTTTGTGCTTTGTGGTCCAAGAGATAGAGCCCCTGCTTCTCCCTCCTGGTGCAGAGCTTCCGATTCGTGGTGGGAGCAGCTTGCTCAATCTTCAGAGTGAGCTCCGTCTGCTTTAGTGGGAGCAGGGCAAGGGCACCCCTGAGCAGATCCACTGCGTGTCTAGACAGCTCAGGTCACGGATGTTTCGTCCCAAAACAGAAAGGAACCAAGAGCAGCATTGGGTTGGTGGTTTCCCATCTGTGACTGACATGGAAACCGGCTGCAGCTGGTTCTAGGGGCCCAGACAAGGCCGTCGCATCCCTGTTTCCAGTTGAGCAACCTAATTCCTGTAGGTTCTGCCCATCGAGGTTCTACTCCCTTCTCCCCTCTCCACATTTGGACCCGTCCTTCAGGAGAATCTGTGGGAAGGGGTGGCCCATGGAAGTAAAATTTCAAATGATGTTTCTCAGATGGAGGAGAATGCCATTGGAAACACTCCATCATTTCCTTTGCAGTCCTTTTTCATCCAGGGTGGCACGCATGGCTGCCTCGAAGCCCAGTCCTTACGCCTTCCACGTGCACCTTGTCACTGTAAGTGTGAGTGTGTTCCTTCAGGGCAGACTAGCTGAAAAGATCCACCTGGGATTACGCCAGCAGAGCTTTCGAAGGCATCACCTTGTGGAACAAGTTGCCTCAGCATGTAGCATGTGGCACCTTTGGGTGGGACTTTCTACAAAAGGACACTGTTCCTCCTGGTATTATACTACCTTGGGGCCCCAAGACCAATAAATCAAGTTCCCCTCCAGTCTTCTGGGAAACATAGCTCATGATCCGGTTTGTGGGCCTTCATGGCTTGGAAAATCCAAACGATGGTGTGGACCAGGAGTGACCTGGAAACAGAGCATTCCAGAAGGTGTTCAGTTTATCATTGTCATTCAACCAACCAGCATGGCCTCGGTGCCTGGGAAAAGGTGCTGTGGAATGTGAAAGGAAATCTAAGACCCTGCCCTCCACACACTTTTCAGGCAGTCAGGAGACAACCCATGCTCATATCCAGGGAGGCCTGTGCACAGTACGTATAGGTGTCCAGTATGACGGCTGTGAGGATTAGGAGTGTTCAGGGGCTGGGTAAGCTTCCTGAGGGCTGGGCTGTTTGGGAGATCATGGGGAAGAGGTGGCTTGGAGGGGAGGAGAAGGCAGGGGGGTGTGGGGAGAGCTTATACAGATATGACACGAGATCTCTGAGTTTTCTGTCCTTCTTCTCAACCCAAATGACTGAGACAGTCACTGGCTCTGATTTGGGAACTCAGCAGGGCAACTGTTGCGTGTGTGAGCATTTCTACTTCCACCACCCCCCCCCCCACCACACACACACACACACACACACACACACACACACACACACACACACATACACACACACACATACACACACACACACACACACACACATACACACACACACACACACACACACACACACTGTACACCCAAGGCAGCCACACAGGCTGCGGAATTACATCTCTTAAGGCAACTCCAGACTTACACCATGAAATGAACTTCTGTCTAGCTCTGTGAAGAATTTTTTGTGACATTTCCCAGGCTTTACACAGTGTCTTTATGATGGAAACAAAAATCACTTTTGTCCCAAGTTTTTCAGGTTCCCAAACCCCACCAGTATTGTTCCTTTTCTGGGTGTCTTAAATTCACATTTTCTTTCCTATTTCACAATCACTACCTTTTCCCAGGCATCATTACCTCCAGGGCTCACTACAAGTAGATTGCCCCACTGTCCCCAGCTGCTCTTTATAACTCATTCACTAGAAGTTTTGAAAATGGCCATACACCTTGACCCATTCGTTCCATTTCTCAAAATGCATCAGAGCCTAGCTTTCCTCTGCTAGTCACTCTTTCATTTGTTCAGACAACGTGTACCTGGAGTCCTGCTAGATACTGGGGTGAAGCAACAATACACAAGCCAGAGCTTGAGGCCCTGCATGGAGCTATGGCCTTGTTTGTTTCTTCCCAAAATCCAGATTTTTGTTTTATTTTATTTTATTTTTTGCTTTTGGACAAGATATGTCTGTAGTATTCTTAGAGGAAATATATAATAACTGTCTCATAATAAAACAGACCCATTGACTATGCCACAGACACAAAGTGACAGGTGTAGACAGAATGGGAAAGAAATTGTTCCAGGTCAGAAGTTTTCAGACAGAGTGCCTCATCTTATGAGCCTCAGGGGTACAGTAGGGTGGGTGGGGTGGGAACACACAGCACAGAAGGGAGAGGAGAGTTCGTCCAAGCATCACATCAGGGACTTCCCCAGAACCCCCACCCACCAAGCAGTTCTGTAGATTTCTCCTCGCTTCTGGTAAGATTTATTTGGCTAGAACATTCTATGGCTCAAAAAGTTTCAAAACCACTAGTTTTCTCAAATTTCTATATTTAGTCTGGAAATATTCCAGACTAGGAGATTTTTTTTCCCCCTATTCCCTTTAAATCCTCTTTCAGGATTTAATTTAATTCTCTTAAACTTTTATGTTTAACTAATGGGCTGTAATGATACCTGATACGCGATGGGTGTGTAATTAATGGGCAGTGATGACATGGGTGTGATAAATAACCGAATCTCATAGACCATGCAAACGTGCTAGAAACTAAAAGACCTAAACAATTTTGCACAATAAGTAATGGGAGGAGGGGGGAATTGGTTTGGTTAGGAACATATCAAAAGCAGCAACAGCCCTAACTGGTTTGGCTCAGTGGATAGAGCGTCTGCCTGTGGACTGAAAAGTCCCAGGTTCGATTCTGGTCAAGGGCATGTACCTTGGTTGCGGGCACATCCCCAGTAGGGGGTGTGCAGGAGGCAGCTGATCGATGTTTCTCTCTCATCGATGTTTCTAACTCTCTATCGCTCTCCCTTCCTCTCTGTAAAAAATCAATAAAATATATATATTTTTAAAAGCAGCAACAAAAACTTAAGCAGTTTTAAACAATTTGACATGACTTCTAGATGGTGTCATTTGGTATTTATTTAACATTTCCAAAGTTCCTGCAATAATAATTTCTTTCCTCTCTCTTTATCACCTTGAACCAAGCCATTTTACACCTAAACTTTCATGATTCACATACCATCATTGGGATGATTTTTCTAACAATATTTACAGCTCACTTGTAATAGTAAATATTTTATTTAAATAGGTTCCTGTTTAATTTAAAGTTACTCTAAAAGAAAACTTTATATCACTACCCATAAACAGAAGACCAGAAACACTTGCCAAAAATAAAGGTTAACTGTAACAATCCTACATGATAAAGAGCTAATATAATAATTAGACTGAACAGCAGAAAGACCGTCCAGAAGACCTTCCGGACGAAGCTGGGGCTGTGAAAGCCGGCCAAGGCAGCCGGGGCTGCAAGGGCTGAGCCCCTTGCACAAATTTTGTGCATCGGGCCTCTAGTAAATTTAAAGTAATGAAAATTGTAAATATTTTTCTATCTGTATACCATTTAGAATCCGCTTTGGTTCCACCAGGGGTGTGGGTACCCACATGGGAAACACTGTTCGCTCAGACCACCATGTACTCGGTGAGGCAATTAGAAAGCAAATATAGCTGGGCTGTGTTCCCTCCCAACTCACCTTAAAGTCCCACACACGCATATTCCCCACACCCCTCTGAGTACTTGCCTTGCTCTAAGCTAGCTGATAACTAATAGTTGATCATTATTAAGCTTATTAATCTCCTATTTTTGCATACTAATAAGATACTATTAACTCTTCAAAACTCAAGTATCAGAACTCTGTTGGAATTTTACACATAATGCAAGCAAATTATACCATTTAATTCAAATCATATATATTAAATGATTCACTAACCACCTACTCATATACCAGACCTCATGCCTGCCTACAAGCTCATATTTAGATTTTCTCAAAATGTGGAAATTTGCCCAAGATGAATTAAAGAGTAGGATAGGACAGATATGGTCTTTTCAGATTACGATGACATTCTAGAAAAAGAAATGTGGATCAAATACGTCACTGGAATACACTTTATGATAATTCCACCTGTAACTATATTCTCCCCAGACTCACTAGGAAAGAGGAGGGTAAGTTGCCGTAGGGTCTAAATGTTGAATCTGTATCATTGATGACAGTTGTCATTGCATTTTCTCCCTTTCACATTCCAGAATTCTCCCTTCCCTTGCTGCTCCTGGGGACTTGGGGAGAGTTTCACAGATTAGATCTCCTGGGAAGCAGACTCTGATATGAGATTGTGTGCAGAAGGTCCATTGGCGAGTGGACCTGGGAACCACCCTGTGGCCCAGGGGAGCAGAACTGAGCAGGAGGGGCTGTGTTATTTCACAATAGAGGCCTTGGCCAGCGCAGAGGA